>JAJOOF010009204.1:0-37546 GCA_029582545.1 Solanum lignicaule | reverse complement strand
AACACTGGAAGAGCCTTTGTCAAGGAGGGAAATGGTACCTCAACTATTATGTCAAAACCAGATTATCAACACAGGTTCACCAACATAATACACTTTTTCCAACCTTTGTTTTTCCTACGATAAAGCAAAGAACGTTTTTAACGGAGTTTAAGGTAGCATAAATAAAAACACAACAGGAGAAGAGAAAACGCAAAAGTCGTTTGCTCAATGTAAAACTGCTAACTGAACCAGTCTAATTCTTCCCTCTCTATGCTAAACTGAAACAATCATCTTTACTTGCTTTGTTTCTTCATCCCTTCGTCAGCAACCCACTTATCAAACTCAGTCAACAGACTATAATCAGCATTATCAACAACATTGCTCGGCTTCTTGGAAGAACCTTCAACGCCAGTGTCATCTTGGTTCACCTGTGGTGACTCAAGAACTGGTGTGGGATGGCTTGGTTGTGTCAACTGTTCTGGTGTGATGTGATCTGAAACCGCGCAATTATCTGGAGGAATCTGAGACTCAGATACGTCCATCTTTTCAACCTCTTCCACAGGATCTCCAAGTTCCTTCCCATCCTTAACATCACCAATAGCACCTTCTTTCACTTTCTCATTATTGTCCTTGTCACCAATAGAGTCCTTACCAGGCACTAGCCCTTCACCACCATTGTCTTCACTATTACTAAACTCACTAGAATTGCTGTCGCCATGTCTGTCATGGGGGTCATTTCCTCCATCAAGCTGTTCAAAAAGAAGACAAAAAACATCGTTAATTTCAAGTATATGCCAAAAAAAAGCATATAATGTAGGTACAATCCAGTGAACAATAAAAGGATATCCTACTTTTCCCATTACCTCGGAAGCAGTCTTTTCTTTTTGTTTCTTCGACAGAGACTTGATGGCTTTAAAAACATTTGTGAAGGATGCCTTCATGCAGTCATTGAGCGATGCAAACTCCTTGTTGAGCTAGTGAAACATAAAAACAAGGTTAAACGACTGTTTATGTATGAAAATTCAAATGTTAAACTAGAATAGCCCTAAGTATCCATACCATCTGAATCTCACTCTTCAACTCCGACTGTCCGTCAGACAGTCTTTTCAACTCGGTGCTCCAGTCATCATTGTTCAAGGGGGGGTTACGTTTGGTTTTAAGCTGCTTCCTACTTGCTTGAGGAGGTGGATTGCTAGTGTCTTCATCGCTAAGATTAACATCTCCAGATGCCACCTCATTAACCCTTTCATTTTCAGTTAATTCAGGTAAGCCAAGTGTTGTTTTCTCAAATTCTGTCGGAGATATATTCCTCAGCTTCAACTACATAAAAACCGTTAACATCAGTAGACAATAAATGTACATCGGTTCATAATTAATAATGTGTAATAAACTTTGGATACACCACAGATATACCCACCTAAAATCGTGTATAACAAAATGTTATACATAATATACTAGAAAAATAACCTAAACAAGAAAACATTAGCACGAGAAGAGACTAAAATGATTCATAATCAACATTGTTTGATAAACTTTGAATACACCATAGATATTCCATTCTTAGCTGGTATATTAATGGTAACTACATGTATAAACATTATCACATACTAGAAATATACCATTAGTACATATTTTTGAACTGAAAAGAAATCCAACATTAGTGAGTGCATGAATGGTATATCAAGTGTACATGTTAATACAATAAAAAAATTAAATGACTGTACTTTCCAATTACCTGATCCTGACTCAGCCTGAAAATTCCATCCAACAACTCCTTAAAACTTGGCTGCTTTGTAACTTTCCAACTAAGTATGCGGGGCACTTTGTCATCAACTCGGAAAGCAATCTTATTATTAACATAAGGGCAGCACTCATAAAACCAACACTGGAATGCCAATGGTAATCCACCAAGCCTGTACATCGAAGGCTTCCCCTGCAACTTCCCCTTCACAGACTTCAGTGTGGCTTTAAAGACAGCTTTCCCCCAAGGATATGTTTCATATGCACCACTGTCAACGAGCTCAAAATCATCCCTTGAGATATGTTTACGACTCACAGTGGAGAACAGAAATGTGTGAATGAAATACAGGACAGCAATCTTGACTGCATCCTCGTCAGATTTCCATCTCTTATTATGGAAGCATTCAATTAAGGATTGCTTAGGCACCCTGGTAAGTTCAGAAAAGTATGTATTCATTAACTGGCCCGTTCCATCGGAATCACAGCATTTATAAGCATCACCAGTACACTTTAACCCGGTGATAATCCCAAACTCAACAAGCCCAAATCGCAGACTGACATTTTTCATTGATATCCATAGCGCATCCTCTTCCTCCTCAACCACCTCCCTCAACAATAGGGAGTGTGCCAACTGATGTTGTACCACTACTGGAGGCAAATCAAGGAAATGCCCGAAACAGGTTTCCCTGAACATCTGAATCTGCTTAGCATCCAACTTCTCATTCAACAACTTAACAGCATCAACATTAGTTTGTGCCCCAACCCTTGGGTGGTAGCGCCTGACCGGTCGAGCACAAAACTCCCCAGGCTACATGACAATGATACAAATATATGTTAATATACAAGAAAGTTGTAAAATATGTTGTACTGTTCATGTACAATTCAAAAGTACAACAAATAGTACATATAAACGGCTTTGTATCGCCTTTTTACACAGTATAATATGTAGGTTAAAGTGGTACACAGCCACTAAACATGTCTGCATCTTTAATTTTGACACAAAAACTCATACTTGTTCGTATTGAACACTTCAAGTCTTAACAAATGTGTACCTATTAGACACACATTATACACACAAATATATTATTTATACAGTCCCTATTGTACTGTTGTGTGTTTTTGATTTTTGTGTCGAATTGTTACACATTTGTTAAGGTTGAAGTGTTCAATAGTAACAAGTCTGTACTATTGAACACTTCAATCTTAACAAATGTGTAACAATTCGACACACACATCATAAACACACAACTCAGAAGGATTTGAATACACAAACTTCAATCTGAACAAATGTATACCTATTAGACACACACATCATATACACATATACACGCACAAACAACAACAACAACATACCAGCGTAATCCCACTACAAGGGGGCCTAGGGAGGATAGAGTTTCCAATCGAAGAACAGATACACACATCATATACACAAATATATCATCTATACACACATCATATACACATATACACACAAAAATAAATATACTCATCATATACATCATATGTATACACATGATACACAACAAAAAACAATTAAAAAAACTGAAAAGTACCTCCAAATCCACGACCAAAGCTTTCTCCATCGCTTCATCATCATTCCCCTTTCTCCTTTTGGGTAAAGCAACAACACCCGCATCAGCATTCTTCAACCGCTTCCTCTTTTTCGATTTTTTCACCTGATTTTTCCCATATACCCTCGATTTCTTACTGATAAAATTTAGGGCTTTTTTCAGAGGCTCCCTACGAACAGCACCCGTTTGAGATCGGGTTCTTCTTTCACTGGAAACTTGACCCTTTTTCACCACCGGCGATTTGGATTCCGGCAAATTCAAATTCGGAGAAGAATTCTCCACTTCCATTTCGACTTTTTGAGAAGATTGCATACTCAAAAGAGTCCAAACCGCTGAATTAAACCCTTGACTTGCCACTTTTTCTTCGATTACACAACTCACTCAAAACTTTTTTCGTGCAAATTCTCACAAAAAAAACTCAAAAGATTGAATTTTTCGCCAATTTTCAGAGCCAATTTGAGAACAACAACATGAAGATTAACAATGGAGGAGGAAAGAGAGGGTTTTTGTAGGAAAACCTGATTTTTGAGGGCTTTTTATCAGGGATGAAAGTCCAGTAAAAAAATAAAAATAAGATGAAAAAATAAAAAAATTAGCCCATGAAAATATGATTAGTGAATTATTACAATTTACATAATACTGTCCAAACAAATAATTTACATAGCCCAATAAAATTTTAAATCTAAAATAGCTAATATATGTTTATACTGAATTTCATAAAGTTATCTTCTTTTATCTTCTTTCTCGAGCTAGAATTCTTTTATTTTTCGTTAAAATCTATGTTATATGATGTAAAAATTGTACATATACTATTTTACATATTTGTACATTATTTATATATTGCGTATATAGATAGTATAAAAAGTATATATTTTGTATAATCATATATAAATATAGTTATCTAGTGAAATTGATGGTTGATAGGTAAATTTTGTATTTGAAGAAATTCAATTTAGGTTTATCTTTTTTCTTGACCAAGGATAAGAGACAAGTGGATATATAAACTAAAGATTTTTTAGTGATTGTATAATGTACATAGTTGAGTATATACGATTGGATGTTAGTTAGATTTTATTCAGTAATCTAAAAAGAAAAGAAAGATAACGAGTTAAATGTTACTTACAGTCGCATATGAAAAATGAGAGAAGTCATCGTGTAATTCAAAGATCTGAAGACGGAGATTGATTTTTATCAAGTTCTTCTTCAAAGAATGTGATATAACAGTTGGTTGCCGGAGTTCCATACTGAAACCGATGTCAAGTGATAGATCCATTCAAGATCTGTTTATTTATGTAACTTTTGTGCGGCGGAGATGAACACAACTTCACGAATTTGAGAATGAAATGAGTTTTGGGGATTTTGAATCTAGATGAGAAGAGGCGATTCAATAGGTGTAATTGGAAAATGAATGAAGGTTGTCGACCGACCATGATGATTTTCAATCAGTATTGTTAGAAAAATTTACAGCGGCGACAATTTAGAATAGACAAGAAATGAGGAGAAGGGATTAGGGCTTTGAGACTATCTAAATGGTAATAAGTAATTGAGTCAAACCTAGTAAACTAGATGCTCGAATGAATATGAGTCTTATTTATATTGTTGAAGCTTGGTGGATTGATATTTTACTCTATTCATTATTTAACTTATTTTGATTTATTTAATTCATTTTATTTATAAGGTGGAATAATTCGATTAAATAAGTGTTTTTATTGATCCCAAATACTATAATTAAAAAAATATTATTAATTTATTTAATATTAGATAAATTACAAGAAAATAATTATTTTTAAAAAAAATTGATATGAGTTGGGTGAATTAAGATATTGTTGACGTATAACATCTTGACTTAGAAAGCCACTTAAAATCTTCAGGAAAAAAAGAGAGAAATTAAAAGTTGAACGTAAAATGTCATATAAATACTTTTTTTTGTCCTATTTCTAATCATAACTGGGCTTAGTTGGAAAATTCTCCTATCCCTGAAAATCGAAGTTTCCACCGGTACCTGAACTAGCAACTACAATTTTACTTAGATAGGGCTTTCAACTAGTTTGTATATAAGTATTGTATGAAATACATATAAACATAGGAAAAAGGAAGAATAACAAGTGAATAGGTCAAATCGAATATGGACGGATCATAAATTAGATGAAACTCCCTTCATCCAACAAAAATTATTCACTATACTATTTTAGGATGTCCAATAATAACTGTCAACTTTATGAAATCAATGTATGATTTTACACTTAGTTCCTAATTTACCTCTATTATTTAATTATAATCATTTCTCTATTACATCTTTTAAGACGTTATATTTATTATATTCAAAGGCAAACGATGATATAAATATAACATTACTCTTCTATTTATAGTTTATTAAGAAATGTGCAAAGTTAATAATGAACAAATATTATTGGACAAAGGAAGTAACATATAAAATACTTAACCCGCTCATATTTAGTGCAAATAAAATATGAGTTAGCCAACGAATAATATGGATCGACTACATCTAAAATAAGGCATGAGTATCTTTTCTTCAATTTGTTTCTTCCTTTTCTTTCTTTCTTTTTTTCATTTCTCTTCGGAGAATCTTAATAGCTTAATTGATTGATTACATGAACTTCTATTTTCTCCCAATTTTAAAAAATAATGCTTCTTAGCTTTTGTTTTTATATAATTTTAGGTACTTTCGTTGAGATTCTTTACGAAAAATAATATTATTTTACATAATTGTGAAAAACATTTTCAAATAAATCTAAGACCTCACAAGTTAGTACTTCTTTTTACTAGATTTGACTAAGAGAATGAAATAAATAAATTTATTTAAATATAAAATATAAAAAATATAGCAAACTAAATCTTAGTTTTTTTATATAAAAAAAATTAAAATAAAAATCGACGACTCCTTTATTTATAGAGCAACTTTCACATATAGCAAATACAAAAATCATATTTGTATGTTATAGCTATAGTTTGCATAATTGTGTTTCATAGCATCCTTTATGTTTGCTATGATTATTTCGCTATACATATATACAAAAGAAGCAATTGTATAATCTGTTTTGGTATACAAATACAAAAGAATCAATTGTATAATCTGTGTTTGTATAAAGAGAGAAAGACAAAAGAAAACTGGGAAGGGTAAGATCGTATTTGTATAATTTTAAGTGTATAGGACGAAAATATATGCATTTGTATTTGTATATACAATTTTCTCTCGCTTTATACAAACACAAACACAATGTATACATTTGTGTTTGTATAAAGTGAGAAAGGCGAGTGACAGTGGCAAGCGAGATTTGAGAGAGTGGCGAGCGAGATCTGGGAGAGGGGAGAGAGATAAACGAAAATATATGTATATATACAATTTTCTCTCGCTTTATACAAACACAAACGCATTTTATACATTTGTGTTTGTATAAAAGCGAGAGAGGCGAGCGAGACTGCCCAGCGAGAACGAGATTCACCAGGGAGAGGCGAAATAGCAACAGTTTGCTATGGGGTACAATTACAATTATAGAAATTACATACTTCTAAGGCAAAATTACAATCTATCCCTTAAAAGTTTATAATTACAGAAATCCATCAAACAGATACAATAATATAAGCGCTGATACATTAATCTGATGCGCGAGATACATTAATCGTTAAGTTAGATACATTACATTTTATACATGATACACTAATCTGATGTACATTTTATACATGATACACTAATCTGATGCGCGAGATACACTAATCTGATGCGCGAAAATGAGGGATTTTGCAGATTTGTAAAACTTATAGGGGATAATGGTAATAAGTAAACTAAAAGATGGGATTTCTGTAATTTTTCCTTAAATCAAACTATGTTTATAGCATTTAATTTGAATTAATAGTTTGCTATTATATACAATTTTCCCTTATTTATAACACACTAGGCTAATGAGCTTTTAGATACAAAATGTTAATAGTTCAAAACGTAATAATAACATTTTATAATCACTATTAAATTGACAAAATGTGAATAGTTTAAATTTGGGGATCCCTTGATTAGGAAAAAACTTATCACATAATTGTAATCCTACTACTAATTCGTCTCACATTTTAGGTATGATAAAATAAAATCAAATTTGAGATATAAATTCTTAATAAAGTAAAAATTTAATTTCAAAATTAATCTTAAAATTAGCGATGGCAATGGGGTTTCAACTTGCCCCGCATAGATCCGCCCTGCTTGAACCTGCCCCACATAATTTTTTTTAATATTTTCTTTTTTATAGTTAAGTTTGATACTAAAAATAAATTCATTTTTTCATTAAGTTGTATTAATTTAATAGAATAGTGACTTAAAAAAATTATTTTTTAGAGGTCAATTGGGAAACATGTAAAAAATTGTATTATTTTTTATTGAACCATATTCATTTACTATCTTGAATATTTTAGTAGCTTTAAAACAATTATCTTAATAAATAATGTTTGATTACTCTTATAACATGTAAAAAGTTAAAATTAAGTTTAAATCCACATAAAATTACATATACCCACAACCTGCCCGCATTAGTTTAAAAAAAACTCACTTCAACCCTCCCCGCCCCGTCCCACATAGCCTTAAACCCACCCCATCCCGCATCCGCCCGCCCCACATAGCCTTAGACCCACCCCGTCCCGCATCCGCCCCACCCCATTGTCATCCCTACCTAAAATATTCCACCTTATTCCATGAACTAAACGGAAAAACTAAAGACAAAAGTCTCATCTCTAACCAAACTGCTTAAATAAAGCAAAGAAAATATAAAAGCAACAAACTAAACTTCCCCCATTCACATATGAATATAGTTGCACCAACATGGTTCTGGTGAAATGGCTAGAATCCCACCATTCTTAATCAGAGTCTTAGAGGTCTCAAGTCGAGCCCCAAGAATGGAAATAATCTTAATCAAACTCGAATGCAGGTACTAGACACGGACATTGGGTGAATGACCAAGCAGAGAAGAAAGAGAAAAAACATAGTTGAACCATTTGTAAAGGAGGGAAATATGTCTTCATTTTCAAGAACACAGGTTTTTCACCAACACATTTACACATTTTCCTCCTCTCTGAAAAGGGAACTTCTTAACGTCGAAAAAAGGGAGTTCTAATACCAAATGGATACATAAGAGAACACAGAAAAGAGAAACAGGAGAATTCTAGGAAGATGTTTTATTAAGCTCAATTTGAGCTTAACACAAAATGTTGTTAGCTCAATGTAAGTCATGCAAAGTTAACTTGTCTCGTTCCTTCCCTCTCCATGCTTTCATAGGACATATTTCGTTCACTCGTCAGATGATTTATTTGTTGATTCACTGCTCATCTCCCAGAAGCACTGACAAATGTCTGTCATGATCTTCATCACAGAAAAATTAGGATCAAGTTCTTTGTATTCTTTCAGACATTTATCGTCCATTAACTTCACCACTGCATCAAGAGTAGGCATGTGGAAATCTGATCTTCCAAGAACCGAGCCATAGTTCAAGATAATTTTCACCTCTCCAGATTGTGAGGAAGCTATCTCCAGGGCGGAAGAAGGTTTAACCGTGTTTGTTTCAGGCTTGCCATTAGCTACTCCTGGACTAGGTGGATTTCCATCATTTGTATCTGCTTCAACTACAGTGGCCGATGCGTTACTATCATCTTGTCTACCTTTTGAACCGCTTGCAACTGAAGACTTCCCTTTACTTGATGAACCTGCAAATGCAGATCACATGCTCTCAAAAAAGCAAAAGACACACCACGTAGGCCTTGTACCGAAGTTAAAACACAAACAAAAACTATTACTAATAGTGATCAAGCATACGGCATTCATAATGTCCTTAGGGGCACATCTAGGGGAGACCAAATCAACACATGAAAACATGACCTGCCCAAGTTTGTTAGCTCAACCCATTTAAAAATTGGGTTGATATGTAGGCCAAATTGACTCACGAGGAACCTTGTCAAAATATTTTCAAGAAAATAGTTTTTTTATTTGATGTTATATATAACCATAGTAAAGAAAAAAAATAGTATTTACGTGCTTAGAAAATTATAAAAGAGCAAAGAATTTAAAACTTTGTTAGAATTAGGCTTGGGTTATGACCCGCTTTTTAGCTCATTTTAGCCCAAGTAACTGTGTCCCGCCAGAAAAGATTAGCATGGCCTGTGTGCGAGGATACAACAAATGCCCAGTGTAATCCCACAAGTAGGGTCTGGGAGGGTAAGCTACTAAGATGTATCCTTGCACAAGGATGACATGCACAAAAAGATACCGCCTTCATAATAACAAATAGCGACTTTTCACATTTCTTTAACATTCCTGAATAGCTTGGAATACTTCCTGTACAGTTGGTGACAAGGACACATGGAAATGGATAACCCAACCAATTCTTGAAGTTGGATAGGCAAATAGGAAATTTGATATTCAGTGGAAGAATTGGGGAATTTTGGAAGCACTCAGGGCTTAGAAGTGATCTTGAAATACTGCTTCGATAAAGTAAACTTTGACTTTAAGGACATCATATAGTATGAAGCTGGTGCCTTGAAAACAAAATTTGCAGAGCAAAGCAATCTTGTTCTAGAAGAAGGTATTGTTCCATCTTCACCAACCGCAAGAGCACACATAAAACTAAAAGAGTACCTCCTTCCAACACTTAATTTACCATCACAAGATTGAATCATAAGAATAAAAATGAGATAAGTCTCTACCTGGGCGGATGATGGCAACAGGAACTTCAAGACGTTGCAGGTCATCAGTGATTGGCTCATCCTTGGGTTTGATAAAAGTGTGATTAGCAATAGCATCCTTCGTAGGTGACACTGGGATGCCAGAACCAGAAGTAGATCCAGCTCTCCTGGGAACCGGAAGGCTCTTGTCCACGTCAGAAGGCTGAGATGAAGGCAATCCTTCCTGTGGTACTAATGAGTCAGAAAACATGGGCTGCTTTCCTTTGTTTCTATCAAGTGATGGGCGTGATCCAGGCTGTGATTCATTGCCCATGGACAGAGGGGAATCAAAAACACTAGGTGACTGGTTTTGCAATTGAGATTCAAGAGACTCATTTGGTTGACTTGATTGATTTTTTAAGCGCTGCCTTTTCAGAGGTGGTTCAGGCTCATCTTGCACCAGAGCCTCTTGCTGAAGGAAACCGGAAAATGCAAGGAAGTAAAGGTGAGTAAAGAGACTGAAGAAAAATGTCATATCATACAGTAGCCACTAAGCAAGAACAAGATTAGTCCAATACTTCGGTATCCTCAGTTGACTTTTTACTTTCTGCATCCTGAAAGCAAAGAAAGCATGTCAGCAAATTAGCTCAAATGAAAGATACAGCAGACAACTGAAAATAAAGTACTCCCTCTGTTCCATTTTATGTCACTCTTTCCTGTTTAGTGTGTTCCAAAAAGAATGACATATTTCTATATTTGGCAACAGTTTAACTACAAACTTCTCATTTTTAACCTTAATTGCATGATTTAATAGCCACAGAAATGTCATGCCATGTTTAAGACGGCATATTCCAAAAGTCCTCCTTCCTTTCTTAAACTCCATGCCTAATAAAACGCCCCACAAAAACGAAGAAGAGGGAGTACTCACTAAAAGGGAAGAGAAACAGAAGTGTACTAAATGAAGGAAGCTAGCACCTTTGCCTCATCATCATCAAATATTGCATCGGCGAGGACCCTGTAGTTCTCCGCTTCTATAAGGTCCCAATTTTTGTTATACAATCTTAAAAGATTCTTCAACACTGGCTTCACCTTCTCTCCAGAAATCCCGAGAGCTTTCATAGAACGAAAGGCACGATCGACCCTAGGGTTTGGAGGCATTGCTAATCCAAACTGATTTAAGATAGCAGCTTTCAAATTAGTCACGGAGCCTGCATTGACATCATCTGCTTGAGAAAGGCACAGGAATACAAAATGCAAGATAGCCAACAAAATTACACAGCCGTAACACCAAAGACACATAAATGAGGCCATGAATACCCATATATAATAGCTAATCCAAACAGTCGCATAATGATTGTGATAGAAAATAAATTACTTCCAAGGTAAGTCTGTAGGAAAGTCACATAAAGCTGATGGGGATGTTTCCTCCATCAGCTGGCTTTTGAAAATTCAACACTAGGACCACAAGAGTATTTAAAGGCTGAATTAGTCCAAGACATCTACAGCTTTATGCCACTCCTGTAGAA
Source organism: Solanum lignicaule (assembly GCA_029582545.1). Classification (NCBI taxonomy): domain Eukaryota; kingdom Viridiplantae; phylum Streptophyta; class Magnoliopsida; order Solanales; family Solanaceae; genus Solanum; species Solanum lignicaule. Next base: position 26,073 of record JAJOOF010009204.1, on the reverse strand, counting down.
GGTATAGTATCAAACATGAAAGAAAGTCCTTCAAGAGAGAAAACTGAACAATATTTATAAATTTATAAGCAAAATTTCAAACATGATAGGTTATGTTTACATCATCCAGTGCACTAGTAAGATTGCTTCCATATGGGTGACGAATCTTCAACAATAACAAGAACAACAGCTATGCCTCAATCTCAAGCAAGTTGGGGTCGGTTAGATGAATCCTCATTGACCATGTCGCTCCATCTAAGCTTATCCCAGACAGACTTATACAAAATAAGAAGGAAAAAGAAGTACTAGGAACTTGCTAGAAGTTCCTACTGGCATATAAAGACGGCTGAAGATTCTAAGTCTATGAAATAATACTGCAAGCTTCTCTTACCTTCTAAAGAAAGTGGTTAGGAGCACAAGCAGACAAGAATAAAATCTTAACAAATCTACTATCTAGTTTCATTCTCTTCTAACAATGCTGAACCTAGTCTCAACTTTATTCATCCATGATCCAACGAGGAGTCTATACACGTCAAAGGACAGGTACTTTTAAAGAAGTTTTAGGTTGTAATCCAGTTACGGACAAATATCCCTCTAGATATCTTTGCTCCTCCATTAGCTAAAAGTTCATTCTGGATTGTCAACTAACTTGAAATGCAAACAAGATGTTTACGTATAGATACACATGTTTGAATGTCATTTAAATACTCGAGTGCTCATATAGCTGTCATGTGGAACTTATATTACATGTAATTGCTATTGCCATTTACGACTAAAAAAAACATGTCTGCCAAGGGCAGCAAGTTCCCCAGAGTTCAGCCAAGCCAGATATGACACCAGGGCAATGCTACTGGAAAGTTTTATTTTGCATGTAGGACCTAACCATGCTTGATGATAGCATTCATTCAGCCAAATGGTTCTTTTTTCAAACAGGAGCTATTTCCCAGCAAGTCCGACCAAGGATTTAGGCAGCCTAATTAGGGATAGAAGATGAAAACATAGGATAGTAACTAATAAGTAGATTTGATAGTGGACAATAAGTATGCATGCCTTAAGAAGAGTAAAGAGTTACAACCTCGGCACACACAAATTCTCAATTCATTGTAAAAGAGAGATGCAAATTTATGATGAAACTACCAACTAACACCACCATATTATCACTAAATCATTATTAAACATAAACAATGCTAACATGCTCTGAATCTAACATATTACCGACATGGAAGAACATAAGAAAAACATAAAGGTCTTTCCGAGCATCTCTCACAGCTAAAACTAAAATTTCATCCACACACAGCAAAAAGCAATTTCAAGGAATTTGACTTTTAAGGTTATTAGAACAATCAAATTGCCATAACTGAAAATACTGCACAACATTAAAGAAGAATCACCCAGTGGCAAAGTGATCTAAGAGCTAGAGTAACAACCTCAATTGCACGAATTCCCGCAGAGTCGGGGTGGATTCCTTCAATCTGCGTAAGTCTTGGCGAGCAAGGTTACCTTTACCTCTCTTGATGGGAGGCAGCAGGTAACCCGTGGGATTAGCCGTGGGGCACACAAGTTGGCTCCTACATCACCTTTATTTAACAAAAAGAAGGTACAATTAGAGGGAAACAAAAACATGGTAAATTATGCACAACAATTCTCCTAAAAATCCACAGCATATAGACACACAATGCAGCCACAAAATCACTTTGACACCTCTGGGAAAATAAAATCCAAATTCCAAAGCTATTCTTATAATTGATAAACATGGCAAATTCACCCAAACTGTAAAACTGTAGGAGCATTGAAGAATAGCAAGTCATGCGAAATTCATTTCTACCTAAATAAATGATAAAAGTATTATCAAAGGAGAACAAAAACATGGCAATTCATGCACAAGAATACTCCTAAAACACCACAACAGATATCCGTTTAGCCATAAAAATATTCACTTCTTCCGGAATAGTTTCTCACTACATTTGAAAATCAGTACTTGGCCATTTAAATTCCAAAACCAACTTGAAGTTGTATATCAAATTTGGAACACAATTTATAATCCATTTTCCAATTCACTTTTCACTTTTGAAGTTGTATTTAACTACATCTAAGCATGAAAATTCTTCGAAATATTCTTAGCAAAAAGTATAACCAAACACAACTCCATAAACTCCCAATAAAGTGAAAAATATTAGGAATCTATGGCAAACGCCTACTAAAATTAAAAGCAACTCTCAAACTGCAAGTCAATAAAATTCACCCAAAACTGCAAGTCAATAAAATTCTACCAAACAGCAATCCAAAGGCAACAAACCCTAAAGAAAACAAATACCCACAATCCAAAAACAAGAAAAAAACATGTCGAGATGAAAATCGACGTCACAGGATATGAAAAACTTCAGTTAATTTTTACACTTACTAATTAAAGAAAAATAAAACCACATACTCAAACAGAGTGGTGTGGATACAGTCTACAACACACACACACTCTCAATTGGAACTTTTTTCAGTTACAAAATTAAACAAAACAGTGAGTACAGTAGCCAATCTTAGTAGCTCAGTTGTTCGACTACCTAAATTTTCACCTCAATCCTCTCCCATTTCCCATTTCCCATTTCCCATACCCCATTTTGAAGGGAAAAAAAAACTGAGCAGTTACAGGTTCAACATAACCCAATAACTTTGACTCAAACTATGAATAATTTATTCAGAAAACACAAACAAAACATATTTTTTTTCAAAAAAATTGGGGCAAATGAGATGCGCAATTACAAGATGAGAGATGAGTAATCGAACCGTCACTCACAAAATGAAAGTTCAGATATTCAGTCAACCAAATTAAACAAAACAGTGAGTACAGTAGCCAATCTTAGTAGCTCAGTTGTTCGACTACCTAAATTTTCACCTCAATCCTCTCCCATTTCCCATACCCCATTTTGAGGGGGAGGGGGGGACTGAGCAGTTAAAGGTTCAACAAAACCCAATAACTTTGACTCAAACTATGAATAATTTATTCAGAATTATAAACTAAAAAATTATTTTATTTTATTTTTTCAAAAAAAATTGGGGCAAATGAAATACGAAATTACAAGATGAGAGATGAGTAATCGAACCGTCACTCACAAAATGAAAGTTCAGATATTCAGTCAACCAAATGCGCTACTGAGATTTTCCACATAAACCAAAAATTTACATGATTTAAAACATATAAACTAAAATTTTCGATACTGATTCTGTATCTGAATTTGCTGATACTGAATAATGTATATAAAATTTGAGAAACAGTTTTTTGTTACCATGGAAAATGAGCTTAGATTCCAAAAACAGCAATGGCGGAGAGAGAGGTTAGATTTGCAGAGAGAAAGTGAAAGGCAGGGCGGAGAATTTCATTATATGGAAAAGGAGAAAGAGAACACGAGAGTAATATTTCTTCTTGAGAATTTGACGCGTGGACTAGGGTCTAGAGAGTGTAGAGTATTCTCGAGAGCATAGATTATAAGCAAATTTCATTATTTTCTTCGTTTTAATTTATGTGAAGTTTTATTGATACCAACTAATAATTTCATGTTAGATACATGTTTTTTTGTTATTAGATATACTGAAATAGAGAGAAAGGCGAGCGAGCAAAAAAGAGAGACGAGGGAAATTTGTCTATATATCTCATGAATATATGTGAATCAGACTTGATATATATATGTCTATGTATTTCGTGTGATTTGATGTATATGAGATAGTGACGAACCCAGAATCTCTGTAAATGGGGTTTAAAGTATAAAAAATCAAACACATGAAAATCACAAGATAAAAAAACAAGACGAGATGGAGAACGAAGATATTAATTTTAACCTACTAAATTTAACTTGCCATCTCATGTCGCGTGTAAGTTCTGCTTCATCGAGCCTTTTTAAGATTTTTATGTTTTTTCTTTTATTTTGTCATGTTTTACTTTTTTTTTTTAAATAAAAAATTTAAATAGTGTTGATCCAATTATATGTTACTTTGAAAATCGTCAAAATGCTTTAAAAATGTGTAAAAATTGCATTACTGATATTATAATGTATATTCGGAAGATAAATAAATGAATGTCGATTTTATATTTTGTTTAATTTAATTTATTAGGTTAGTCATTTATTAAGAAAAACAAATGATAAATATATTAAATAAGTTTAGCAAGGTTTTAGAATTGAAAAAAAGTTAGAAGAAGAAAATACTATGAAATTAAAGAAAGAAAATTTGATTAAAAAGATATTGTTAAAAGAAATTGATGACTTATAAATTACTTCATTCCATTAAATTTTATTTACCTTATTCTATGTTCATGTTTTTTTTTCTAATTCAATTTCAAGTTTAATTACAATTCATTAATTTTTTAAAGAGTTTCTTCGAGTTAAATCATGAAAAGAAAGTTACGTAGAAACAAAACGAGCAATAGAAATAAGAAGAATAAGAAATATGCCTATAAATAACCAAACACATGAAAATCACAAGATAAAAAAACTGAGTAAGATGGAGAACGAAGATATTAATTTTTAGCTGCTGAATTTAACATGTCTTGTCATGTTGTGTTTAAGTTCTTCCTACTTTTACTTGCTTCATCGAGCCTTCTTTAGATTTTTGTGTTTTTTTCTTCATTTTGTCGTGTTTTACTTTATTTTTAAAAAAATAATAATTCCTAATAGTGCTAATTCAATTATATGTTGCTTTGAAAATCGTCAAGATGCTTTAAAAATGTGTAAAGATTGTATTATTGCTAATATTATAATATGCATATTTAGAAGATAAATAAATGAATCATCGATTTTATAGTTCATTAAATTTATTTTATTTTATTAGGTTAGTTATTTTATTTTATTTTTTAAAAAACAAATGATGAATGTATTAAATAAATTTAGCTTAGTTTTCATCTACCGTGTAGGATAGAATGAAAAAGAAAGGAAGAAAATACTATGAAATTAAAGAAAGAAAGTTTGATTAAATAGATATTGTTAAAAGAAATTGGTGACTTTTAAATTTCTTCATTCCATTAAATTTTATTTACCTTGTTTTATATTAATATTTTTTTCTAACTCAATTTCAAATTTAATTATAATTCATTAGTTTTTTTTAAAGAGTTTCTTCAAGTTAAATCATGAAAAGAAAGTTATGTAAAAACAAAAAGAGCAATACAAAGAAGAAGAGTAAAAAATATGCCTAATAAAGTTAAACAAAAATAAATTGAAAAAATAAAATAAAATAAAATAGCAAAAAATAATGAAAAACAAAAAAATAAAGTTTCACACTGCGTCCTAAAATAATAAGACGTTTTTATTGGGTTGGACATTTAGGATTATGAGCTCAAAATTTGAGCTCATCTCAGCCTTTGCTAAGACTTTTCAAAGGAAAAAAAAAAGAAAAAATATATTATTCTGCACAAATTTGAAATTCGTGACGTTTTCCTAAATTTTGAACCACATTTTAGCCATTGAACTATGCTTCTTATTAGTGTCAAAGAGGTTCATTATAATGTATATATATCATAAAATTAAAATTTGACCTTGTATATAAAATGTGCTTTTTTGATAAAGCAAGTTCGGGTGAAACCCTGAGCACCACGTAGCTCATCTTTTATACATAAGAGAGTGAAGAATAAGATGGACGGAGGTGAGAGGAGACGAACAAGATGTGTTATGTATCTTAGATATATTATCCACTTGGATACAATGTATCTAGAACAAATTACATCTAATTTTGATTTTATATATCTTGAGATACATATATTTGGACGTATCTGGACGCACTAAATTTGGTAAGATTCATAATACTGAAACTAGAGTGTTTTTGAGTAATTAATCTTAAATTAGTGGATTTCTATGAGTTTACCAACTTTTTTACTTTCTTTTAATTTATGTGATTTAGTTTGATTTGGCACAGAGTTTACGAAATAAATATTTTTAAAATTTGTGATTTAAAATAAATTATAGGTATTTGTGTTACGATGAATTACTTCCTTTATTTCATTTTAAGTGAATTTGTAAGCAATGCACGTCTATTAAGAAAAACATTTAATGATACTCCCTTTGTTCCTATTTATATGTTGTTATTTCACAAATCAATGCATAAACGACACTATTCTTCTATTTTTTCCTCTTGAGAGTTATTATCCTTGAAAATATGAATTTGACCAACATAGGGAAACTAAATGATTAATTTATGTTCATTGGTCAATTTAATTAATCAAAATAAATTAATTTATGTTCATTTATCGAAAACTTGACTTTAACAGAATACTAGGTACTAAATTTACATGTTTTTTAAGGGACATGAAATCTAAAATAGTGACATATAAATAGGAACAGAGGGAGTATAATTTTCCATGATTGTTGTTTCATGAAATCTTGAATATAACTTTGTAAACAGTGCAATTCATCTCTTAAAAAATATAAAACTTCATCGAAGAAAAAGACAAATATGAAAAGAAAAAAAATTCAAACATCTATCTCGAACTTCAAACAATGAAAAAGCTCCAAAAATCACTTAATATGAAGTATAGGGAGTATTTCATAAAAGATAAAATTGACATTTTAAAGTTAAATTATTTTTAAGAACCGACAAAAAAAGAAAAGTAAACTATATAAATTGGGACAGAGAAAATACTATATTGTGGAGGTAGAATTTATTTTTTTTGAAAACTTCTACTCAAGTGCAACAAATTCAAAGTACAAAGAATGAAAGAAACTAAAAATAGTGTATTATATTTGATAATAAGTTAAAAAAATAGTCTCTTAAATATCACTTGACCAGTTTGATCTCTTTTAGGTATTTTATTCGAAGTTTCATTGTTAAATTATATTAAAATTTGTAAAAATAGAAAATATTTATTGGAACTCACATTTGCAAGTATTGATTTTGTTATCTTGGGTCTATCGTAAAAATTTGGTGTAATTTTTTAAGATTTAATTTGTGTTATTTTTTGCGTTTGATATAACATTTATGTTGCGTTTTTGAAATTTCGACGAAAATTTATTATATTTCTATTTTTTATTAGTATTTGTTGTGCAGATTAAATTTAATAATCAAAGTTTGATAAATATTTGTCAGAAATCAAATGTGTTTATTCTTTACAAACTCAATAAATCAAAACTACTTAGGTAATACTTTAGAGACTATTTTGAACTTATTATCGAAGAGAATGAATCATTTTTGTCAATTTTTCAACATCAGGTCCACATTTTAACTTATTTTTTAAAATTTTATTTTATGTCATTCATGTTAATTCGACACAATTCTTAAAAAACTTTTTGTTAGGATTAATTTTTTATTAAATTAACCTTATTAATGATACATTAAAAATATAAATTTAACTATTACTATGTTATGTAATTATTTATTATTAAAGGTAATATAAATAAAAGAGTAAGTAGATTTTTTTGATTTGCCATAAATAAATTTTTGAAAAATTATATAAGGATTAAATAGTATGAAACAAGGGACTAGGGAGTATAAGTTTATCATAGACATGAGTTTGGTAAAAAAATTAATAATTTATGAGTTTAGTAATTTTTGTAAAATGTCATAAATATAATTTTTTTTAAAAACATATATTTAAAAATATTTTAGTTATAATTTATATATAAATCCAGTGCAAAAGAACTCCAGAGGAGTGTGAATATAGAAGTCTTTACGACACAAAAAACAATTCATTTCATTTTCAACTAGACCTTACTCTAGCTTCTCTAGATTAGAAAAATTCTTAAATTTTAAATGAAGAATTTATGGTTGGAGACAATACCACTTATTTTCTCAATTTTCATTAAGAAAACCATTTTTCTTATTTTTTTAAAAAAAATCTAAATAAAACTTTTCAAAAAAATTTAACCAATCGAACACGATAAAATAGGAAAGCATGCCGAATATAACCATGGTCACGCACAACGAATACTCAAACTTAGAAAATACACATCTAAACCACATCTTCAATGAGTCAGTTATTCAACTTACAAAATGATTATACAAATACTATCAAATTTATGTGCCACATCAGCATCAAGTATCCATGAAACACGATAAGAACGAGTTACTACCTCTAGAGATGTATTTTAATAATGAGAAAATTGTATGAAATGACAAACTATTAATTCAATTTAAATGCTATAGCCATAATTTAATTTAATTGTAATTCGCAGCAAACATCCCTTTTTTTTGCCATCTGATTCGATATACAATTAGCCATTTTCGGTATACAATTAGTCATTTTATACATTTCGGTATAAATGTATAAAATACATTTGTATTTATATAAAGCGAGAGAAAAATGTATATACAAATACAAATACATATATTTTCGTACTATACACTTATAATTATATAAATACAAATCTTATTATACAAATTACAATGTATAAATAAATTTATATAAAGCTGAACAATTTATATAAAATTGAATGTTTGTAGTGAATTATACAAATCAAAAACTCCATATTACACAAACTATAGCTATAATATACAAATATGATTTTTATGTTTGATATGTGTGAAAATTGCTCTTTAATAATTGAAGTGTTTGATCGCAAATTAAAATTAAGTTGAAGCGTCTATTTAGTATTATGCTTGACAATTAGTTGGCCCAAGAGTATTTAACTTTATTTTTTTGAAATTTAAGGAACTTTATTGAAATAATATAATGGACGATAATTCCCTTCAACGAAAGGAACCATTTGAGTCAAAAACTCAACAAATAAAAAGAAACTATGAACCAGATATCATAATCAACTTCTGATTAGCAATTTTATTATTAAGATAAATCCTAACAACTGGTTTCAATTACTTCGAACGATTAACAAAGCACCATCATTAACTCACGGAAGGACATTGTTCTTAAGGATATTTCATCTTCATATTGAATGACTTAATCAAACCGCGCAGAACATCGCTTTAACAAACATCTGTTACCAGGAAATGAAAGATTATGCATAAATTAGAAACAACTGATGAGCCTACCAACTTTTTCATCTAGAAGGATAACTTACCAAATCTTGTATTATATGTTCTCTGTTCATCCTAGATATGCACAAGTGATCATATATTCATTTGAAGTTGCATTCACCAATAATGACAGTTCAGAAAAGATTCAGTCCATGAACTCTTGGAGAACTCAGAATATCTACCAAGCTTCAAACTACTTACTTGGCTGTCCACTTAAAAATACATCATGCAATTGGCTCTAATTTTTATTTTTACAAGTTCAACAAAACCAAGCAGCTGAAAGAAAAAGGAACCATGGCTTAAGTGATCAGCGTTGAGTGTTGTTTCTCATCTCACCAATTACTCATCTACTAGCAAAGGACTCAAATTTGGCAGAGATATACAGATGACCCTAGACAGTTATCTGTCATCATAACAAAACAACAACGAACACAATGTAATTCCACAGGTGGAGTCCGAGGAGACGCACACGGCACACCTTACCCCTACTAAGGTAGAGAGGTTGTTGCTGATAGACCTTCAGTTGAATGAACAATGGAAAAGAGGCAGCAGTAACATGCAGAAACAACAGCAAGAAAAGTTAACAAGGTTGCGGGTCATCATAACTATTGAAAATTATGCTGAAAAGTGCATCATCCCATTGACATCAAATCTAAGAAAACTATCACATGTCCCTTTTAATTGTGACTACCCCTTGTTCTTTAAGATGCCTAGTGAATATTGAAAGGGGACTTTGGGGAAAACAATACAGCTAATTCAGGTTAACTTATGCTACTAACTGTTTTCCTGATGCTCTACCTTTTTTTCTCCCTTACAAAGTATGTCTTGTTTCAAAAACTCCAAACTGGAACCATCAGCCTTCTACCTTCTTTATCATCTCCCTAGTTGCTATGCTTATGACCTGACTTATTGACCTATTATTCTCAACGTCTCCAATGACTACCTGTTTCTTTGCTCATCATCTTTCTTCACGTATTTCAGCAAAAGCACAAAAGCCGGGATACGTCAGTACCACATAAACCTCATTATAGTTAAACAACCAGATAGATGACCTGACTAACCAACTTCTAGGGAGCTTATCAATAATTTCTCTTCCAGTGGGTATCTAAAGATTCAGCTCAATCTCACCCTTTGTGCCTCCAGCTGATACATCTACAACTTCCAATATTAATATCTCTTAACAAATCCAATCCACTGAATAATTCTACATCAGTCTCTTGTAAAAAACAATTCCCAGTAGCTACAAATTACAATAGAAATTCCCCAAAGCCGAGAATTTTAAGAAAGTGGTTTGCCCTGGAGATTTGCATCAGATTTTTGGGATATGTTTTGTTCAGTTTTTGGAAACAGCTGGATTATACCTTATAGGATCAAGGATGCATAGGAGTGCTGGAGTAGCCGGGGTTGGTTTTTTTGCTCTTTGATGCTACTCTGCAGCTTTACCTTTACTTGTAATTATGCATCTTTTTGATGCTTGATGCCTTTAATGAAATCAATTATTTCATCAAAAAGAAAGTGGTTTGCCAAAAGAAAGAAACAGTACCGATGCATGAAACACTTTATTTCCAGATAGAAAAATCAGGGACTAGCCCTACTACATGATTGAGGGAAGTTACAAGCATCATTCTGAGGAGGCAAAAAACCAGTGATGAAGGGCTCACTAGTACTGTCATAATTTACAAGTAAGAAATCCGCAAATGGTGAAACCAAATTGTCGCATCCAAACAAATAAAGGTTATGAGCTAGCTATGACACAGTCCTTATCACTTGAGCACTCCTCTCCCTTGACACGGGACTAAATCTATTCATATCCAGGCCGTCCTTAAGTTCAACCATCAGGCTTAATTTAATAGCATCTCAATCCCAAACTTGTTGGAGTCAGCCATATGAATCCCTCTTATCCGTTCCACGTTATTCACAATATAAAAATAAGAAAGTAAAAACTTTACCATCATTCTGAAATCAGGTTTAGCAGAAATTTTCCAACTAGATTTGCTGTATTTCATAAATATTCCGTTCTTAACCACTAGATAGTAAAATCAACCTCATCTAACACCAATATCTAGCATATCAGATTATGACCAGAAAACTCTAGGTATTTAGCAACACCACATCACAATCCAACATCCCCCAAACTTACTCATGGCAACTCTCCAGCTGCTCAACAACCTATAACCCTAGTCACTACCATCACTAAGTAAGCCTGGCAATCCAAACTGGTTAAAAACAAATAGAATTTGCTCTAGAAGCCATGTATTCTTGCATATGAGAACATAATGACAGAAAAGGCAATTGCCAATATAAGATCTGCTACATGAAACATTCAATTAGTCAAGGAAATTAAACAAGTTGGGTGCAAAAACCTAAATTCAGACGCCCCATATCATCATAACGCTAACAAAGAACACTTTTTTCATCTACAGACGCTGAAATCGAAAATTCTCACTAAACAAGTTGTGTGCAAAACCCTAAATTCGAACATCCTGTAGCATCATATAATTGCCAACTCCCTCAAACACTAAAAAGAGTACTTTTTTTTTCATCTACAGAAGCTGAAATCGAAAGTTCTCACTCAAGGATAGCTGCAAATTTGGGTATTCCTGCTTGTGATAACATTGTAATAGAGAAAGCAATTGCCAAAATACGATCCGTTACATCATGAAGACCCAAAACATTATACGGATTGGGTTTCAAAACCATAAATTAGAAAATTCCATACCATCGTCTTATTGCAAGGTTCCTAAATCACTAAAAAGTAATCCATATCCCTAAAGACAAAAAAAAAAAACGAAATCAAAATCCTCACTTTGCTCCTGCAGGAGGAGGTGCTCCCAACAAGCTAGCTTGTTGCATCTCGAGCTCAGTGAGCTGCGCATCGCGATCCATCTCGATAATTAACGGAACAACGAGTATCAGAAAAGTAGTCCCGGCGATCCAGGCGGCTTTTCCGGTGCTCTTGAAAAGTTTCTTGGCTACAAACGCGACATCGGAAGCGGCTCGCTTCCCTTGGTACACAATCGGTGATTCAGATATGGATGATGAAAACCTAGAAATGATACCATCTCCGGCGCCGGGACGATCCGGTAGTGAAACTCCGCCTTTTTTGGTAGACATAGCTAATGAGGAAGAAAAGGGTGAGGGAGGATTTAGGGGTTCTAGAGATATGCCTTATCAATGGATCTATTTTTGTTTTCTATTTAGTTTTTTCTTTTCTAATCGAGTCGAACTTAAAAATAAATTAATTTTCCATTTCATATTTTGAGTCAACTCAAACTCAAAACTTCTCGTTAAAAATTTTCCTTTCTATTTGGGACTTTCTCTATATTATAAAATTAATTTTTATTTACACTTCAAACCTTATTATATATGATCTACACATTTCATTCAAATTGTTTAATTAGTTATTTATACAAAAAATAATAATTAAAAAAACAACTTTTAAACACGGATATTTAAAAGGAAACATAATAATATTCTTTCTTATTTTCAAAAAACAAATTATTAGAGAATAATTACAATAGACACTCATTACTCATATAGTAATATGATCCAAATACAAATAAAATCATACTTATTTTACTCCAATTTAAATAAATTACTGATGCTATTTTTATGATCAGTAAATGAATTTCAAAATTAAAATAAAATATAGTTTAAAAAATTCACTTATTATGGAAGGGAGAGAGTATTTATCCGGGTCGGATCCCGGCAGGATTCGGAGTGGATCCATTTTCCTCTTCTCCAAAATTTCCCTCCGGCAACAGTTCTCTAATGGCGGCAGATAAATTCCCCCGGAATCTATAAATTTACTGCAAATCAAAAATAGTTTCAGAAATAGAGAATACACAGTGAGACTATTAGTATGGCCGACGATGAAGCAGAGATGTACGACGGAGCTAGGGCACAGTTCCCGTTGTCCTTCGGTAAGCAAGCTAAATCTCAAACATCTCTCGAACTCGTTCACAACGCTACTCGCCGGAACAACACCTCCGCCGCCGCCTCCGTTACTCAACCTGCCGATGGTAAACTCGAGCCATCACCTTTCCCTTCTCTCTCTTCTTCCTCCAAATCCTGGCTTAATTCCCTCAAAAACCCTAAATCTAGTCATGATTCCAATTCTAAGTCGAAGATTATCGGGCCGAGTCGTCCTCCTGCTGGCTTGAGCTCGAGCAATGACAAGGAAGAGGAAGAGGAGGAGGATGGTGGTATAATTGGACCACCTCGACCTGCTGTTGATGCAAAGACGGAGGAGGATGAGGATGGTGAAATGATTGGGCCACCACGACCTCCGTTAAAAGAGGAGGATGGGGAGATGATTGGGCCACCTCCACCGCCATCGGGCTCAATGGGGTCAGACTCGGAGGACGATATGGAAGAAGAAGAAGAAGAAGAAGAAGAACAAAATCAGTATAGGATACCTTTGAGTAATGAAATAGTACTGAAAGGACATACAAAGGTGCCAATTTTTTTTTTTTGTTCGTGCCTTCCTTAATGTACATGTATGGTGTCCTTCAACTAATACATTATCAGCTCGTTCAACCTCGCCTGTGTGAGCTTAGCATATTCAGTCCTAACTCTGCTGGATAAATTATGAACAGCTTAAAAATAGTGATAATATGATGAAGCCTATGGACGTCGATATAGAGGATTTGTAGGTTGAGTCCAGCTTGTTTGGGGTCGAGAGATAATTGATTGGTTGGTAACTTTCGTTTTGAGTTCGTGATGTCTTGCTAATAGATTGAAGTTCATCCCTCTAGTGTTCCACCTATACTTACTTGAATGCATATGTTATGTGCACATGCATCTTAAATGGAGTTTAAACTTGCAAAGAAGATCCAATTTGAATTTGGTTATCTAATCATAGTGTTATCGTGCTTATTGTTAATGCGGTTGGAATTGTTGTACTTGATCAAGTGAGGTGTGTCTGCATGCAGTATAGAAATTAAGAGGGAATGTTCTATCGTCAGCTTAAATCTTCCTTTCTTTATCTTCCTAGAGGGTCTTTCTAAAGAGATGTATTCTGACACTTCTGGCAGGTTGTGTCAGCTCTTACTGTGGACCATTCAGGATCAAGGGTTCTCTCTGGTAGTTATGACTATACTGTTCGGATGTATGATTTTCAAGGAATGAATGCTCGGTTACAGTCATTTAGACAGCTGGAACCATCTGAAGGGCATCAAGTTCGTAGTTTGAGCTGGAGTCCGACAGCTGACCGATTTTTATGTGTTACTGGGTCAGCCCAAGCAAAGGTGCTAGTCTATACATGGTTCTATATTCTCATCAATAGTCTATGCATGTTTGTGGTTTAACTTGATTTATCTTTTTGTATTTCAGATCTATGATCGCGATGGACTTACACTTGGGGAATTTGTTAGAGGAGACATGTATATACGTGATCTTAAGAATACAAAAGGTCATATATCTGGATTGACATGTGGAGAATGGCACCCTAAAACAAAGGAGACAATTTTAACTTCGTCGGAGGATGGTTCGTTGCGCCTGTGGGATGTCAATGACTTTAAGAGTCAAAAGCAGGTGTGTGTTCCTCAGTAGATAGATGGTTTTGCATAGCATGGTGGACAACTGGATGTCATTGACTGCTACAACATGTACTATTGAGTGACTGGAGGAAGGACCTTTTTTTCGCATTTTCAGATAATATGACCTATAGTGGAATCCTCATCTCTACTGTAAATTTAACACTGAGTTAAAGAATAAAAGCAACATATTCAGATTGGAGTCATTTGGTCATTTCCTTTATCTGGGGTAATTGAGATATTCTTATATTTAGTTTACTACTTTATGGAGGAGGAATCTCCTTTACATGTATGTGAAAAAAAAGAGGCATTGGGGTCAGAGAGGTTAGATGAATTGTCTAGCAGGATGATACAAATACACCATATGTAAATCTCTTAATAATGTTGCTCAATATGGACTATCGTCAAATCAAACACTAGGGTAATACCTTACTGCTTCTAGAATGTGACACCATTTTTACCTTTCATTTTAACCTCTTCTGAGGTCATTTAACCTCCGGACTCCATTTCCCCCTTTTTGGATCTGGAACAGGGGATCTTTCTTGCACTTCATTGACCAAAACAACATTGATGTCCTTGTTGCTGTTATTGTATTTGCCTTCTTGATGTTAACAAATTCCGGCCTGAACCTAAGTCTGATTGTGACTAGCTTCACTGTGTAGGTTATTAAACCAAAACTTGCTCGGCCTGGGAGAGTTCCTGTAACAACATGTGCTTGGGATCGGGAAGGAAAAAGCATTGCAGGTGGTGTAGGAGATGGTTCTATTCAGGTATTTCTCCTACAGATTGAGTGTAAGAAAGATCATATTTCAATTTTCTGTGTTTGTTTGTCTCAGCTCATCCTTACTCATATGAACTTCTTTCTTAAAGATATGGAATCTTAAACCTGGATGGGGGAGCAGGCCAGATATATATGTAGCAAATGCCCACTCAGATGATATTACAGGAGTCAAATTTTCAAGTGATGGGCGGATACTATTGTCAAGAAGTTTTGATGGTTCCTTGAAGGTATTAGTAAAATCTGAAGTGAGCCTGATATTTAGTTTGTACACAGGTATTCATCTTCTCTGATGCAATAATCTTGACTTGGCTTCATAGGTTTGGGATTTGCGCCAGATGAAAGAACCCTTGAAAGTGTTTGATGATCTCCCAAATAATTATGCTCAAACTAACGTTGCATTTAGTCCTGATGAACAACTGTTCATAACTGGGACGTCTGTTGAAAAAGATGGGACTACTGGAGGAATGCTATGCTTCTTTGATCGAGGAAAGCTAGAGCTAGTGTCAAGAGTTGGAATATCTCCTTCTTACAGTGTTGTGCAGTGTGCCTGGCACCCTAGGCTGAACCAGGTAGTTTCAGATTACTCCTAGTCTAGCAAATATTCTGTCATGTCACTTGATTACTACACATGTTGTGGTGACTGGTGACCACTATGTATATCATGAAGTGGGAAATACAGTTTTTATAACCATGCTGTAATGTGTTTTCTTAAACCTGCTTCCCGCAAAAGTCTTCATCCCAAGAAAGAGAGAAAATGTATATGTAGTTTTAGAAGCTCGTTTCCTGTGCACTAACTTCTCCTACTCTCTGTTTCTATTTCTCATCTTAGCA
Source organism: Solanum lignicaule (assembly GCA_029582545.1). Classification (NCBI taxonomy): domain Eukaryota; kingdom Viridiplantae; phylum Streptophyta; class Magnoliopsida; order Solanales; family Solanaceae; genus Solanum; species Solanum lignicaule. Next base: position 10,002 of record JAJOOF010009204.1, on the reverse strand, counting down.
TGCATAAAGGTTGAGATTTTGGTCTAAAAGTTTTCCCTTCTATCTCAGATCTTTGCAACAGTTGGGGATAAACATGAAGGTGGAACACATATTTTATATGATCCAACACTGAGTGAAAGAGGAGCACTAGTTTGTGTTGCTCGTGCACCCAGGAAAAAGTCTGTGGATGATTTCCAGGCAGAACCAGTTATTCATAATCCACATGCATTACCCTTATTTAGAGATCAACCTAGTCGCAAGCGTCAGCGAGAGAAAGAACTAAAGGATCCGCTGAAGTCGCATAAACCTGAGCTGCCAATGACAGGGCCAGGTTTTGGTGGTAGAGTTGGTTCAACCAAGGGAAGCTTGTTAACACAATACCTTCTTAAGGTAATATCCTTATTAACAATGTCTTGTATCATTTATAATTTGTTTGAAATGAAGCGAAAGAACCAGCATCAGTGGTTGCAGAAAATCTGATCTTCTCTTTGTTCTTTGTTTTATTTTCCTTCCTATATACTCTAGACCTTTAGTTTCGGGAAGAGAAAAGGTGGAGTAACAGAGCTGATTGTTTTTATTTCTTCATAGCATGCCTCCATGACTGTTGACAGTCAATGCTACCTCTCGTGTTTTGAGACCTAAGTTATCCCTATGTCAGTAACTGAATCCCTCATCAGAGATGTATAATCAACCCACTACCTTCAACTCATTATAATTAGAGAGTGTTCCTTAATTTGTATTGCTTCTTATTTGGATTCTAGGTACGATCACATCAGCAGTTTACTTCAGCCTCATTTGCCAGTGTATTTTGTGACAACTGACAACTCAACTACCATGCTCTTCCCTTAAACCCTAAGAACCTCATGAACTTTATCCCCCAAAAGGGAGAGAGAGAGAACCCCATGATCTTGAAAAATGCAACCGCTGTATCAAGGAAATAATAGGCAATAGCACCTGGTGGCATGTAGGAAATTATCTGCATGTATGCTATTCACATCATGCGTAGTCAGGAAGGTGGTTTCTGCAGTAGTCGTAGACCATTCATTTATATATAAGTTTGTGCTTCAGTAAAATTGTTGTTTTTACTTGAGCAAGTGTAGATGGATGCTTTTTGAGAATTTTGTCTCTCGCCTGTATTGCTATTGAGAAGGAAAAAATTCTTCTTGTGGCCTTCCTTTATGTTGCTAGTTGCTATAGAATTTGTTGATCTTGTATTTCTCCTCTCTTCCCAAATAAAACAAAACTACAGAGTCTACTTTATTTCAGTTGTTACTCCTCACCCCCATTTCATCTTCTCTTCTGGACATATTAATGCTGGGTGAATTGACCTAACTCTTTGCATATTGTTGCAGCAAGGTGGCTTGATAAAGGAGACTTGGATGGAGGAGGATCCTAGAGAAGCAATCTTGAAGCATGCTGATGCAGCTGCAAAAGATCCAAAATTTATTGCTCCAGCATATGCTGATACACAACCTGAGACACTCTTTGCGGAGCCGGATGCCGAAGAAGAAGATAAGTAATCTACATGTTTCCAAGTACTTCTCTGGATTTGCTGTTGCAATCTGTGTAGCAGTAATTTTTTTTTCTTTTTCCTGTAATATGTCATGTAATGATTTTAAAAAAACAAGACTACTAGAAGCCGCATTACTTTCTTCTAGACAAAAATAGATTTCAAGGTATCAAACCAAAGATTGAAATTCCAATTTTGTGTGGTGATTGGTGAACTGTAGCTTTGTTAATATCAGTGCTTGGATGAAGCTATCAGGGGACAAAGATAGCAGGTTGAACTGACTGAAACTCTTCTATTCCATATTTCAAGATCAACGTGCCTTCTAGTTGTAGTTGACTTAAGCCACTTGAATTTCCCATAGTTGTTTATTTACGGGCTTGCACTCAATAGTCAATCAATTTGTTTTTCTGCATTTTATCGCGGATTTTTCATTACTTGAATTGTTTGTCTCTGTTACTTGTAGTTATTAATCATTAAATGAGTGACTAATAAAGGATCCATTGATATTTGTCTAATCCAATTTAGAATGTTTGGAACTTGACAAAATTGTTTCAAGCACTGACAGAACCGAAAGTTTGAAAGAGGAGGATGGGTTATTTACATTTCATTTGATGGTCAGAGACGAATTGGAAGTTAAGCGGTGGAATAACCCTGCTCTCTGATCAATGTTTTATGGTTTTCATATCTATAGAAAGAGAAAGCGAGAAGAGTACCAACGTTTACATATAGATGTATAAGGATCTGTTTTGAAAGGGAAACCATTTCTCACCCAGCCTTTTCTACTTTATATATTCAAGTTCCACATATAAGAAACATGCAGAAGATATGAAACAAGCATTTCTTGCATGGTGAATCAATCCTATAGTCGTCTACTTTGTTCAAAAAATGCACGGTGAGAAGGCATACTAGTTCCTTGCTTGTTTATCGTGATGAGGGTTTATGAATCATTAAAACGAGTCTTTTTAGGCATGTGAAATGACATCCCTATCCATATGTTTATGCGTGACTTTTTATTTGATAAGCTTGATAATGAAGGGAAGCGAATTCAATTCTATAGTCGTCTTTGTTGTTCGAAAAATGCACAATGAAAAGGAATATTAGTTCCTTGGGTGTTTATCCTGACGAGGGTTTATGAATCATTCAAACGAGCCTTTCGAGCTACGTATGAATCGGCATCTCTATCCATATGTTTATGTGAGATTTCTATTCGATAGTTTTGATGAAGGGGGTAATTTCATGTGGACAGAATCATGTGGCCAATCATAAACTGTAAACATTTCTTCTTGTTAATCAACTCCCAACACATTTCTAAAAAATTATAATATTTTTTTTGTTTTTCCATTCGGTGTTCAGAGCTTGTTTTGAAGCCCTACTTGAATTTGAATTGCGCATTATAGGACTTATTTAAGGGTGGCTCTCTCAACATGATTTCATCCATACCTAAGACTCGAACCCGAGACATTTGGTTAAGGTAAAGCAATGTTGACACTGCACCACAACCCGTGTTTGTAAAATTATAATAAATTACCTCCTAAATAGGGGTGACAATTGGGTGGGGTGGGTCAAATTTAGGTAGGTTATTATGGGTTAAGATCCGACCCAACCCAACCCAAATTTATTTGGGTCAAAATGGATTATGTAACGGGTCAAGACACAATCCGACTCAATTTTTACTAAGCTTAATTGTTTTACTTGGTCTTTTACAATTGATTCTGTGATCGAACGAAAATCGCTTGTTTTTTTTACTGGACTACTCTGCTTGCTTATCACATGTCTTATTTAACCTTCACGATGTTCAGCCACCTGACCGTAAGGAAAGGAATTAAACAAGAAAATTAGTTCACACATAATGAAAGAACAAGATAGAAATGTTAATGAGCAAAATGGTGTGAAAAAGGGTGAGCGGCACAAACACAAAAGTTAAGGAAGGAAAATATTTTAGTACCTACTAAAATTATTATTTTTCATTATTATTGCTATATATAACATATCAAATTGAAAAAGAAAAAGTTTTAAAAAAATATTTTGACAAAACTTTTTATGAGTCAATTCAGATTACATATCAACCAAACTTTTAATGAATGAATCAACAATCTGTCTGAACTTAAACGAATTGGTAGAGTTGAGTTTGATTTTGCCTCCGAACCATGCAAACAAAGGAGGTGATATTTAGGTTGACCTGTTCCAACTACCACATTCATGCAAACAAAGGAATTACAGGACACTTTGACAGACTTTAGTATGCACATTTATTTGCACGTGATATCTTTTTTCTTTCCTTATCTACTAAGACAAGATATTTTTCAATTATAATTATTTGGTATTCGATATTTTTTTTATCGTGACTAGTTATAATTTCACTAAATAGTAGAAAATAAAACATTTTTTAATCGAATATAGAGTGATTTCAACTATCTTATCATATTATTAGCAGTGTTATTAAAAGAGAAAAGACATCAAATACACTTCTAATTTATTTTGAAAAGTCGACGTCATACTCAAATTAATTTGCCGGCTTATTACACTTTTGTAAATATTAAAAGTCGTAAATTAGAAATTCAAGCTTCTGGCTTTTGGCGTATTTTTGTTCTTTTGGCTTATAAGCAAGCACTTTTTTTTTTTTTTATATCTGAACACTCTGAAATTGCTTTAAAATTATTTTGATTTAAAAACACCTAAAATAAGTTAATCCAAACAGATTCTAATTTATTTGTGTTGAAAACATTTGTTCATAACAAAATAAAGCTCATACATTACGCATTATTAGCTAGTCAATGGGGGTGTGTTACTTAACCTTAAAATCTAGTTCATGCTTATATAAAGGGTACCCCTCTGTTCCTAATTACTTGTCCACTTTTGAATTGACACTTCACACTCCTATTAAGAACACAATTATTGACACAGTGAATTTACCATTTTACCCCATTAATTATGAAGTGAATGAATTAAAAACTTATGGTTTTCAAGAAGTTCTACATTTTTCAAAGTAATTAATTGAGGGTATAATAGGTTAAAAAATTGTCCTTTCTTGATTTGTCAAAGTGGACAAGTAATTAGGAATAACTAAAAATTGAAAAGTGGACAAGTAATTAGGGACATAGAGTACTATATTCTCTTGAAAAAGCATCTCGAAAATTCCATAAAGAGATCAAAATTTTGAAAATTTTGCAAATTCATGAAATATTCATAAAGAGATCATCCAACTCATCTTAGTTCAAAAAATACGTCACTAACGACCCTCAAATCATGGAAAATCTTAGGAGAGTAGAATCAAGGGATCAACAGATTTGTACTCACAATCTTGATGAATAAAATTATGTTTCTTCATATTTTTTTTGTGATTTTAATTTATTTTCTGTCACTTTAAAATTTGTTGCAAACAATCATTATTATTGATAGCAACATTAATATTAATATTATAATTGAAAGAGAACAAAAATAGAAAAAAGGATAATGCTTTTTCCTTGGTCAAACAGTTTTCCCACTTTTCTCTGTCGGTCAAAGATTAAATTTTTTGGTCAACACTTTGACTGGAGATTCCTATCCAAAAAATTTATCAATTATTTAATTTTTAATATCCTTTTTATATTTATGATCTGCCAAAATTCGTCATTTTTAAAATATTGCAATCTTGAGTAAAACATCAGGGGAAAGGTCATCTATAATAATAATAATTTAATAAATTTAATTTAATATATACCGATCGTATAAATAATATATTGTTTTGTCATATTTGTTGAAAGTAAATAAAATTATCATTATACACATTTAAAAGGATTTTTTTCACTAATATAAAAAAAATATTTGATTTATTAATAAGAAAAGACGCGTGAAATGAAGCTGACTAATTCAAACCAGAAAGATTATGGTAATTATTGGACTCTAACCACATAATAAAATGTGATAGAAGTGATTACTACAACAGAATGAAAATCATAATTTGAGTATGCTAGTTTCGAAAAATACATTATTATTTTTTTTTTTTAAAACGTGATTGAATAATCTTTAAACAACTCCTACAAGTTGTACCCCAACAACTAGCTACTTTAACATTTAAAAATAATAATACTTTACTTGAGCGAAGAGTTTTTAAATTTTTTTTATCTATTTTTACAGAATAGAAATATGATATGTGTATATTATCAGCTCAAATTCAACTTATGAGATTATATTGTGTATGTTATTATTATAATAATAATAATAATAATCTAGTCTTATATGTTTTTGTTTAAGTCGAGCTCTCTTTGTATATCTTGTTTGTATTCATACCTCATTTTTTATGACTCCACTTGTGAAAATACATTGACTATGTTGTTACTATTATTATCATTATTATTTTAATGATTAAAAAAATTTATAAAATAGATCCAAATTATTTTATGAACAAAACATAGTTTAGATGTGATAGGTCAAAGGATATGTTGAAATTAAAAGTATACAAACCTATTTGTCTTTAAAAGTATATATCATATACTTTTTTTTTCTTCTTTTTTCTTTGGTAAAAAAAAAAAGATTCTTCTGTCCCCCTAATAAATAACTTTATAGTATATAAAAAGGTTGCAATTATTATCAAGAAAAAACAAAGGGTGAAGTTGAACTTGAGTGCATATATATAAATAAATATCTCTTTTAATTTATTTTTCTTTTCTTTTCTTTCATGGCTTCTTCTTCTTCATCATCATCAAATCTTGGGATAATTGTTCAAAAGAATCCTTCACAATCTCAACTCAATGAATTGGGCATCAAATCTTGGCCTAAGTAAGTATACACAATCATATAATTTTCATTTCTTGTTACTTCTTTTTTCTCTTCATCATCATGTTTCTGTAGGGTGCGATCTTTTTCTGAACCCTACTAACGTGAAATACTTTGTGTATCAAACTATATATGTGTTCTTTGTTTGTGTGAGCTTGCTCAAGGTATTAGCTCCAACTCAGATAAAAGAGGAGGGTTGAAAAAAAATTATACTCATTACTCCAAAAGTCTCTTTTTCTGTCACACTTAAAACTAGTCAATTTATAATTTTCTTCACAAATACATAATATGTGTATGTTCTCCTCCTGTCTAAGCTTGTTCAAATTACCTATTCCTAACTAGTTCAAATGAAAGAATAAGATCATAATAGACTGACAGTCAACGTAAAATTAATCGATTTATGAGAAATCTAACAACACATAATATATTGTTGTATATTATTATATATGTTATTAATAAATATAAACATTTTATTTATTTAATTTTTTTTTTCAGATGGGGTTGTTCTCCAGGAAAATACCAATTAAAATTTGATGCACAAGAGACATGTTATTTATTGAGAGGTAAAGTGAAAGTTTCAACAAAGAATTCAAATGATGAAATAGTTGAATTTGGAGCTGGAGATCTTGTTATTATTCCAAAAGGATTAAGTTGCACTTGGGATGTTTCAATTGCTGTTGATAAACACTATAAGTTTGATTCATCTTAATTAGTTCTTCTTAATCCTCATTAAAAACTTAGCTAATTTTCTTGTTTATGATAAACATCTCATGTTGATTGTAATCAATTTTCTTGATATATATATATGTATCCTTCATATGTTAGTAGAATTCTTTCTATATCAAAGTGGTGTTTAGTAAAGGTTGATCCAATATTTAAATTTGATGATTCAGTCTTTAAGATTATTAGTATCAAATATGATATATTTTTTTTCTATGAAGTGTTGATTAGTAGATCAAACAGACTCAAATTGATTAATTCAGTCTTTAAAGATTTTTAGTATCGAACATGATGTATCTTTTAGATATGATATGTTAGTAAGTTCTTGTTTGTTCTATGAAGTGTTGATTAGTATATCATGCAGATTTAACATTTAAATTCGATAAATTTAATTTCTTAAAATTTTTAGCATCGAATATGTTGTATTTTTAAAGCTATCGATTCGATCTTTTACATATATATCTCTGCGTTTCATACCAAAAATAATAAGTTCAATTGAAAACATTGAACCATTTTCTAGTGTAATTAATACTCCTCTCATCTCGTTTAGATAATATGAATCAAATAAAATGTAACGGAAATATAATTATTTCAAAGGTTATAGTCAAAGAAGTAGCAATTAGTCAAATGGATGTCATTTTCAAACTCAACTACATTTAGTAAAAAAATATCTTCTTTTATTAAAAAACTTTAAATGCACCTTTGACTGGTCAACTCTATCATATTTTTATTATGAAAACTTTTGAGTCAGCAATGATGATTTTGATGTACACAAACCATAAATATTGTGGTTGGAACCAACTACTAGGAAGTGCAAATTCTTTGTATGTGAGCTTAATAAATTCCTCATGTGGAATGTTTATTGTTTCATACCTTTTTGTGAGAGTCACGAATCGGTTATTGGTCAAAATTATATTAATATATTAATTATTTCTATTTTAAAATTAAATTTATCACATCATTAATCCTCATAAAAACGAATTCCTCACATTCCTTAATTATGTCCCATATTAGTTTATCACTATACTTGCTACATTTACTCCCTTCATTCACTTTCATTTGTCACTTATTCCTAAAATAAAACTCGTCACTTTTGACATATCAAGAAAAAACAATAATTTTTTTTCTTCATATTTTACCCTCAACATTAAATACTTATTTTCCAAATCATTTTTCTAGACATCATTTAACATGAGATAATTTGGTAAAATATCTATATCAATATTATTTTCATAATGAGTGTGTCAAGTCGAAATGTGACAAGTACTCCCTCTGTCCACTTTTATTTGTCATGTTGCGCTTTTCGAAAGTCAATTTGACTAATTTTTAAAGTTAAATTAGATTACGTTAATTCGATATTTTTTAAAAAAAAATTAGATATTCAAAAACTATACGAAAAGTACTATAAGTTGCAATTTTTTGCATATCAATATGATGAAAATATACATCGTAAAATGTTGGTCAAAGTTCTTACTGTTTGACTCTAAAAAAGGAAACCATGACAATTAATTGTGGACGGAGGGAGTAAAATTGAACCGAATGAGTAATTGATCACCTTACTATTTTAAGAAAGTATTAATTGATTTTTTTTCCATATTATCCTTACAATTACTTTTTTTAAAAGTGTTCACACTTGTTTGTAAAGTTTCAGAGAAGTTCTTAAGGGATGAGTTGATAAAACTATCCTCTTATTCATAATTTCTTAATATGCGTGTAAAAAGAAAAGTGATCTACTAATATGGGATAAAAGGGAGTACGTCTCAATTTATGTGATTTAATTTGATTTGACATAAAATTTTAAACAAAAAGACAACTTTTTAAAATTTATGATCCAAACTAAATCATAGATAAAATTACATTTTAAATTAAATTATTACTCCATCTGTTCCTATTTATTTGTCAAATTTTGACTCGACACACATATTAAGAGAACAATGATTAATATAGTGAGCTTATCATTTTACCCTTATTAATTAATAGAGTCTCAAACAAATTTACTCACTACATGATCTATACTTTTCAAAGACATTAACTCAATATTAATAAATTGAAAGTATGATTAAAAAATATTATCCTTCTTTAATTTGTCAAAAAATGACAAGTAAAAAGAGAAATTAAAATAGAAAATACTAAATATATATAAATATATTATTATATTTACATTGAATAAAAAGAAAAATAAATCGTATAAATTGAGATAGAGGAAATAATAACTAAAAAAAAATCTGACTAAGATAACTACTTAAAGTGAACTAAATATAAAATAAGATAACTGGAGTTCCAAACTTGGAACCAAAAATGCATTTACTTCCTTTTTTGAGTTTGTTGTGTAACTGAAAGTATGCAACCTATTTTCAACGGGTGTGATACAGTGAATGTATTTTTTTTTTCTTTAAAATTCAATGAACTATAATGTGAATTATTTTAAGTGATTTATATATTAAAAGAATTGAAATATCGAGAGAATTTTATATCTAAAATTTAGGACTGCTTAGAGGTGATTTTGAGTTGGTTGGGGTTGAATAGTTAGGGGCCGTTTGGTTACTGGATAAGGGCAAAGTTAATACATGAATAACTTTGTTATTCATGTATTAATTTTGTACCATGTTTGGTTTGTAAATAGAATCAAAATTATTCATGTATAAATTTTATACAATGTTTGGTTGGTGTGTCTTCAATGTTGTATAAAAGTTATGCATGTATTGATTTTATGTGGTGTTTGGTTGTATTTTTGTAATGCCACATGACTAATACTTACATAACTTATGAAGAAATCTATGTATAATTTTATGCAGGGTAGAAGGTGGAATAAGTTATGAGGGTATTAATTATACATAGATTAAAATAATAAAATTACATATTTACCCTTAATTTGTTTGTAAATAATAATGTATATTAATTTACAAAATTAAGGAGTTATATCTTTTCTTTTTTTAAAAAACTATTTTTTGTAACTTGTAGTTACGTTATTTGGGGGGGGGGGGGGGGGGGGGGGGGGGGGGGGGGGGGGGGGGGGGGGGGGGGGGGGGGGGGGGGGG
>JAJOOF010009203.1:0-16746 GCA_029582545.1 Solanum lignicaule | reverse complement strand
AATGTAATTTATTGCCATGACATGCAATTTCATTATTACTTTTTCCTTCGTTGAGTTAGCTATTAATAAGATTAATGGAAATGTGCCTAAAATACCCTCGAAGTATTGAAAATGGTATAAAACTATCCTCCATCCACCTATTGGCTCCAAAATACTCTTGTCATCCACCTTTGGGTTCAAAATTGACCACTTATTTAACGGTTTTAAATTTTAACTACTTAAATATATTTTTTAAATATGTGGCACTCAACTATTGGTAATAATTTAATATATTAATATATATAAACTCACCCATTACGCACTGATTACTAATTAAACCCACCCAAAATCCACCTATTAAACAAAACCCAGAACCCTTCCTTTCCAAAGTAAAGTTATCATCTTCCTTAATAATATCATGAGATTCATGAACTTAGAATAGTGAAATCATGATGGCGTCTTCAATTTAGAGGGGAATTCTAAGTGACTTTGCGACACATTAAAAATAATAGAGATTCTAATTTTAATTTTGAAAACAAATAAACTTTAAGTAAAGAATTATTCCCGTTTAATCTTATAAACCTAGGAGAAATTGATTGAGAAGAAGACAACGCTGGAAAGGAAGGGTTCATGGTTTTGTTTAATAGGTGGATTTGGGGCGGGTTTATTAATTGGGTCGGGTTTGGAGCTGGTTTAATTAGTAATGGGTGGATAATGGGTGGGTTTCTAAATTATATTAATATATTAAAATTTTAACCAATAGTTGAGCGTCACGTATTTAAAAAATATTTAAATAGTTAAAATTTAAAACTGTTAAATAAGTGGTCAATTTTGGACCCAAAGGTGGATGACAAGGGTATTTTGGAGCCAATAAATGGATGAAGGGCATTTTTGTACCATTTCCAATACTTTGAGGGTATTGTAGGCCCTTTTCCATAAGATTATTAATTTTCACATTGTAGGAACTTTTGTGGTTAATTTTTATTTAACTCAATATGATTTTTTATATTATTTATATGAATTTAAACTTTCTATGCACGTACTTAAAAGCTAGGAACAACATTGTACAAGTTCCGACAAATAACAAAATTATATATTTTGAACTTTAATGTCATACACCATAACCTTTTGAACCTTTCAAGATTTCTCTAATTTTTTGGCTCCCTCTTTTTCTTGATTCATGGTCCCAATCGAAATGTAATGATATTTCAAATATTATTTACTCTCTCTCCAATAATACTTGTCCTTTTTAAGAAACTATAAATAAAAGAATAATTTTAGTAATCACTTTTTGAATATAATAAATTCAATGTTTTGAAAAATATAATAGAAAAATGACTATAAATTTATAATTAACAATAAGAGTAAATTAGAAAATAAGTATAAAATTACATATTGATTCATAAAGTCGACAAGTGTTGTGCCGTAATTTTCCTATCTTTAGAAAAATCACTTTTTGAAATGTTCTAAGTATAAAACAATTTGAGAAAAATACTTAGAAAAGAGTCCCCACTTAATTTTTTGAAGAAATCAAGAAAACTTATAATTTTCAAAGATTTAAATAGAAAAAAATCATTTGAAAATATCAAAGAGGGTTCGGGGTTCAATTTACACTTCGAGAAGGGTTTAAGCATTTGAAGTGCCCGCTAACATGCGGTTGACCTGTGACTTGACTAAAATATATTTTGACTATTTTTTAGAAGAAAAAAAAGTGATTTAACAGAAAAATAATAATTTACAATATTTGGTTAACTTAGAGAAAAATAGTTAAATAAATAATACATTTTATTTCTTTTTTCTTTTTTTAGAGAAGGGGATCCAAAATGAAACATTTGAATTAAAATGCAAGTGAATAGAATTTTAACAAAACTAAACTAATTAGGACTTACTTGACTCATTTTTTAAAATAATAGTTTAAACCAAATTGGTTAATTTAAGCATGAAAGTCATTTTAAATTAATTGAAAAAACAAAAGCAAAGTTTTTACTAACCTTTTCAGAAAGTGACAAAATAAAAGAAAGCCATTTTTTAAAGTTTATTAAAGAAAAATACTTAACTTAAAATAATTTTAGAAAAAATGTGTGAAGAAGCGTTAAATAACACATTTTTAAGAACAAACGATTTAACTTAATTGAGGATGTAAAATTTTGACCAATATTTAATTAATAAAATAAATGACCTCAATACAAAGAAAATAACTCATCTTTTGGGGAATCTTATTAAGTTAATTAAAAGTTCGAGTTAAATAAATAATATATAATAAAAAAATAATCACACAATTGAATAAGTTGAGAGTAAAGGAGAAATGAATTTGAGCCCTTCTTCGGCCTACTGCAGCTGATTTGGGCCTCAGCTTAATATCTGCCCTTTGAGACCTTGTGTATACGTCAAGCGTATATTGTTGTATACAGGTCGTTTCTAAGCCTTTTTCCTGTATATCGAACCGTATATCAACTATATATAGCCTGCTCTGACACCTCCAACCTGTATCTTTATTTTTGGATACCTATTTGCTGCCCTGAACCGGTATATCAATGTATAAATATTGTATACAGTAAATATACAACCCATTTTGGGGCTTTTCGGGGCCTAAAATCAATCTTTAACCCCTGTTCACCATTTACCTTGACTCGAACTACGAAGAGGCCAACCCGAATATAAAAAAGGATGGGTTTCGAAACCCAATATCAATGCAAGAGGAAGACGGAGTCTAAGTCGAACTCGACCGATAGTACATGTGAAAATAAATAAATGATAGGATTAGCATTTATGATTTATGAGGGAGACAAAGCAACAAAATAAATAAGTTAACACTCGCTTATCATCATTAATAAAACATCATTTAAGTAGCAATCCAAAGGGAAAATTGATGAAGACTTATTATTTTTCTAACACGAGTGATGAGCAGTAACGAAACAAAATGAATGCAAGCTCATGTATGTGACATAGACAAAGATATCTTGCCTACAAAAAAGGACATGCTTAAAAATGTAAGAAACAAGGAATATGCAGCCATATGCCTTTCCATGAGCAACAATGAAAGAAATAAAAAATATAAAAAATAAAAATCATATCTTTGGGCTACTATAACACTTATCATGAACAATATATCTAAATCATAATAATGACAAACAACAGAACTTTTAACTTCTTAAAACTTAAATTAGGATCAGTAAGTTCAGAGAATAAACATTTTATCACTTTTAAGAACTAGAGATTTAAATAAAAATACACATGAATCAATAAGAAAGCAAGTTACTACACCAAATATCTCTAGGAAAAAGACATGTAACAAGACAGTAAAGCCACAATGATACAATGAATACAACCAACAATAAAGTGAGGCATAACGAGTCACTAATTAACAATTGAAGTCAGGAAGAAATTTACTACTGGAATAGTGACAAAACAGAACACACATCGTCTAAAAGGAAAGAACAAGGATATTACCTTTTCCGGTGCAGCGAACCGAGACGAAACGAATGATTTGGAGCGAACTATATCCCCACTACTTCGGAAAACTCATAGGATTCTGTCAAGTTTCCAGCAACCCCTAAGGAAACCAGAAGAATAAATAGAATGTGTATTTCTTGTCTTACCCTTTTAGCTTGTCATTTTTGTCATTTTTTTTTCTCTTTTTTTCAACGATAGGTAGGGGTGGTTTATATAGAGGAACACTAGGGCAAATTAGGGGGAAAACAGATAAAATTTCCAATTTGAAATTTGAATTCCTCTGCCCCTTTTCAAGACAATAGTAGAAAGCTTTGAAAATTCCATAAAATGGGGGGAAAGGGGACGTGAGGGTGGTTGGACACTGCAGGCGAGGAGGACAACAACTTTTCTTCGGATTTGCCGGATTGATGCGACTGCTGGATTGCTGGACCGTTGATTCGCGTAGAAGAAGAAGAAGAAAAAGACGCGCAGAGGGTTGGGTTTCTGGCGTTGTATTGCTGCCCTATGCATATGTTGTTGGGTTTTTTTGGAGAAAGGAAAATGGGCCGGGTCGCAGGTATTTGAGAGGGCTACTGGAGTTGGAAAGTTGAAGAAGTGGTATTGGGCCTGTTTTGGGAATGAATTTTGGCCCAAGGTTTGGTTTCAAATGGGTTTAAGGTAAGGCAAGAGAATGAAGTTCAAAACTTAGTTAAATTGAATTTAATTGGTGAATTTGATTAAAATTTAAACAAGATGAGTTAATATAAATTAATTAATGAGCTTCTTAATCTTAACGAAATAAAAAATAATTAACTTAATTATAAACTAATTAATTCAATTACAAAACTAATTAACTCGAAATTATAGCTATAACTTAAAGTAAATTAATAAAATATTTAACTAAAATGTAAAATCTTTTGTGATGATTTTCAAATATTTATAAAATAGAGTGTTTGCAAAATTATACATATTTATTATTAAAAAGTGATAAAATTACTTTAAAAATAACTTGAAAGTATTTTGAATTTCATAAAACTCATTAATTCAAAATTATAACCATCCCTAATATTTAAAATATAAAAAATATTTTTTGAGACGATTTTTGAATAATCATAAAATATACTAATTATATACATAATTATGTAAAACATATATATCATTTAAAATTTATGAAAAGTGACAAAACTATTTAAAAATCTTGCAAACTATATTATTATTATTTATTTATTTATTTTTATTATTATTTTTTTTTTAGAAATTTTATAAAACTAATAATTTTAAATCGTTTGAAATTGGAGAAGCTCGAAATGATTAATTTATATTGTGGAGGGTCAAAATTGGGTATCAACAACTGTCCCTTGTTTGACTTGGATTGATGAAAGAAATTCGAGGCAAATGAATTTGACGAATCCAATTTTGACCGACCACCTCTTCATCTTTAGGAAAAGGATTTTGGTACGGACTTTAATAATCATGGTTGAACCTCGGGAGTGGGTTTCCTACATATCTCAGGCCACACGAGAATTCAGGCCACTTGTAGTTCGATATGCTTGATTTAGTTCACTATTTTGAAGAACTCAAAAGTTATTCCGATATCGAATTATGAAGAGACCGAAACACTTGGGAATAAGATTTAAGAGAGAATGTCGGAATACAACCGAGTTTTCAACACTAATCCCGCCTACATATCCCTCAACTTAGGGAATCAGGCTGCTTGTAGGTCAAATCGATCGGTTGAAAATGAGCTTTATTATGCTAGATCACCTTTGGTTTCGGAAAAGCGACAAAGTAAGTCGAGTATGAAAAAGAGGCTTGCAACCTCTTAGTCATGAATGTGGCATGCTTCACACTCATAAATAAGAACTCACACGGACATAATTTCCAAAGCTCTTGATGTATTGTCACTCAAATTGGAAAGTTGCTTTTCAGTGAAAAATCAAAATTTTTGAATGTGAAACTGAAACTGATACACCTAAAGAAAAGCCCACGTGCCTTCTGATAGGGGTGAGGTTTGATTGTGGTGGAAATCGTTCCTCTGCTCGCGTTCTAAGAGTTTGGCACTCCTCTTTGGACTATGTCCTAGTTTGCTGTTAAGAAAAAGTTCCACGTTGTGTTGCATCCTTTTTGTTGTCGTCCGCACCATGTTGACACTTAATTGCTCTCCTTGAGCATTTGACTTAGCTTCCTCCAGTTTGATATAAAGCAAATAAAGTTTGTATCTCATATTTGTAATATAATATTCAATGTACTCTTCATTTGATGTTGAAATAATAAAATAGGCTAATGTAATATGTTGATAGTTCTTTCGACGTCGTTGTTGCAAAGACAAAAGGATGTAGTCGATGTTGATCTTCTTGTAATGGGTAAATCTTTCTCTTGTGATGCATAACTCATTTCTCTTGCGATGCATGACTCTTTTCCGCGATGCATGAATCTCTTTCCCGCGATGCATAACTTTTCTCTTGCAATGCGTGAACTTTTTTCTCATGATGCATGAATCTTCTTTCGTGATGCATAAATCTTCTCTAGCGATGCATGACTTTCTTTCCTGCGATGCATATTTTTTTTCGCGATGCATGACTTTCTTTCCCGCGATTCATGATTTATTTATTTTTTTCGCGATACATGACTTTTCCTGCGATGCATGACTTTTTCTGCGATGCTTGACTTTTTCCAACAATGCATGATTCCTCCCGCTATGCATGAATCATTTTCCCGCGATGCATGATTGACTTTTTATTTATTTATTTTTTTCGCGATGCATGATTTTCCTGTGATGAATGACTTTTTCTGCGATGCATGAATTTTTTCCAGCGGCACATGGTTCTTCCCGCTATGCATGAATCATTTTCCCGCGATGTATAACTTTCTTTCTCGCGATGCATGAATCTTTCTCTTGCTATGCATAAATCTCTTATTCGCGATGCATGACTTTTCTTGTGATGCATGACTTTTTCCGCGATGCATGACTTTTCCAGCAATGCATGAATTTTTTTCCCACGATGCATGAATCTTCTCTTGCAATGCACGAATGTTCTCCCGCAATGCGGCAATATTTTGATGATGCCTCCATGATACCGAACGAAGATAATGATTCACCGAGCAACATAGGTGATCTTCTAGGTATCTTTTGGATGGCGGTATTGTCTCAACCAACAATATAAATAAAAGTGACCCTCGGAGTAGGAGTATCATCTTATTTGACAATACGATATAATGACTCTCAGAGTAGTGGTATCGTCTCATGCGACAATACAATAAAAATAACTTTCATGGTCACAATATTATTATATCTGATAATATAATGCAGATAAACGTCTTCTAGGTATCTCTAGTTGCTGGAAAATAATAATATTGCTCTCTTCGTGGTTTTCGTTTGTTCTATCTCCGAACATAGTCGCAATGTTCATTATGATCTTTGCTTTATTGGGATTGAATGAAATAATGTTATTCACGTTCCAAAATCTTTGATATAAGCAGCATAAACTATTTTCTGCATTCACAGAAAAATTGTTAGTTTAAAATGAACTTATCTGTGTCGATCTCTACGGTTGTATGCTCCTTGTTTTGTTATCTTCGATTGATTTCTCCGATCTCCCGCGTCTTGATAGATAAGACAAAATATTTTTATGCAAAAATAATTAGAACATGAATGAAAAGCTTTTAAGGAAAATAGATTTTCAAAAGTAATGTTTGAAAAAAGTCACTGTCAAGTGTCATGTCACGTCAAGCTTAATGAACGTCATTTGGAGGTGATGTCTCGAGATCTATTTGATTGCTTGCTGGAAAGTATTCAAAGTTGCTCTAAATTGCCGATAAACCCTGTTGAAATTTTGCGGCCATCCTCAAAATCTCTGTCCCAGTTAACTGTCTTGGCTTATCTCGAACTGTTGGTGAGCAAATCACGAAATTTTTTAGATCTTCTCAAAAATCCTATCCCAGCTGCAAATCTAGAAGTAACTTCAGTCTTGGTTTGTTGAAAAGATCTTTTTCTTAAGAATTTTTGAGTCCCTCTCAAAAAATTTGTACCAATTTCTATCGTAAAGAGAAAAAATAGAAATCTTACGGGAGATATGACCGAGCCCTTGTGGCACCTATGTATCCCATTGAGGCAGGAATCAGGTCAAACGTAGTTCCCTCTCTCGAGGATTAACAAAAATAAGAAAATTACAAAGAAATCGACCGAGGCCGTGATTGACCGCCTACGTATCTCATTCTTGAGAATTCAGGTCGAACGTAGTTCAGATACAAAGAAAAATATTAAAAGGGGATAAAGGGGTGACCGAGGCCGACATAGGCCGCCTACGTAGCTCATTCTTTAGAATTTTGGTCAGACGTAGTTCATTACAGGAGATAATTTTCTAAGCATAAACTATTACAAGGAAATAAGGGCTATTACAAGGAGAAGATAGAAATCGAGTCTTCAAACATGCTATATTTCGACAACATTTAACTAGATTGATGACCTGTGAGATCTAATGTTCATGCTCAACTATGTGATGTCATCAAACAAATGTATTGATATGTTCTCCAAGCAAACTGATGAGTTCTCTTTCTTGCGTTTTTGTCAGATAGCCACCAATTTTAATTTCTCTGATACATTCATCATTTTCTTGATTCACTATTCTGATCTCTTCTGAATTCGAATTATCGTGACTTTCGAACTGTATGAACTCCTCAACCAGTGCTTGGGTACCATGATCTTCTCATCGTAGTGTTCAAATTCCTCCGCATCTACTATATTTTGTTCATTCAGCTTGTGACATGACATGATATTGGCAGATTTGAAAATATTTTCACTTAAATCATAGACAGTTGCTGTTAGATAAATATAAAGCAAGTAAAGCAAAATTTCGCAATAAGAGAGTTTTTCATTTGAAATAAGAAAATAAGAACTCTGGCAATGACAATAAATCATTTTTCCCTTTTTCAAAATATTAGGAGGGAAATTAAAACATATTGAGGCAAAAATAGAGTAAAAGATGGGTGTCGAGACTCATTCGGAACGCTATCAATTTTAAAAATAACATAGAAATTGTCTATTTCTACCAAGACGAGTGAGGAACCAAAAGAGGAGTAGATGTCCAGTCAGGCTTTTGCTCTTTTGGCTCATGGTCTAGTATGACTGGCGTCTCAATCATCTCTTTAAGCACAATATCACCTTCTTTGACCAAATTTTTTATCCCTTCCCCTAGACCATTTTGCATTGGAAAAGATTTATATGAGTGAGGCAATAATTTTGAAAAAGCATGATCGATCTTCTGCTTCTTCTGACCCTCATTTGGCACTAAAGCAAAAGCTTGATGAGGTACCATGGTCCCAAATTCAGATTTATCTCCGTTGGTTAGAGAGGCTACGACTTTCTCAAATTTTTCAAGGTTAGCTGAGATTATAACTTTCTCCACATTCAAATCTTCTTTGACTTCAATCATATTAATAGTCACCCTTCCATGACTCGGCATGGGGTTACAATAGATATTAGGAGTGGACGTCTGAAGAGTGACTACCTTTTGATCTATCAAGTCTTGAATTTTATGCTTCAAGTAGATACAATCCTCAGTATTATGCCCAACACTTCCTGAATGGTAAGCACAATAAAGATCAGGTCTATAAAACTTGGAGTTGACATTGATGTTTTTTGGATCAATTGTCTGTATCAGGTCAACTAATTTTAATCTCTCAAAAAATTGTGTTCGACTCTCAATCAAAGGGGTGAAGACTCTAGAAGATTTCTTCTCAAGATTTGGGCGAGAGGGATTGTAATTATTTTGTGGAGGTACTTGATGGTAATTTGGAGGATTTTGGTGAGTTGGTGCCGGCATTTGAAAATTTGGGTATTGTGGAGCTCTGTAGCTAAGAGAGATGTTTTGGTAGTGTGGGGATGGAGTTTGGCAACTTGATTGGATATTCGAACAATTAAATGATGAAGCCTGATAATATGGATGGGTATTTTTATAATGTGGTGGTGGAGTTTGGTAAACAGGAGGTGAAATGTCGTAATTCGGTGGTGGGGTTTGGTAATTAGGAGGTGGGATTTGGTAACTCGGTGGTGGAGCTTGATAACTAATTAATTGGGTATGACAAGCTGGATATGAATTTTGTGGAGCTTGAGGATAACCTTTGTAAGGTGAGGATTTTCTGAAGTGTCTTTTTCCATCAGATGCGTAGGAAATAGAAAACACATCCTCTCTCTTCTTTTTCAACAATCCTAAAGATTCAATTGGGGTGACAACATGAGAAATTTTTCCGATTTTAAGCCCATCTTCGATAGTCTCACCTATCTTGACTATCTCTGCAAAATTTTCTCCAATGAGCAACATTATCCTGTCATAATACTCTGGCTCTTGAATGCGTATGAACACTTCAACGATCTCCTTCTCCAACGTAGTGGGTCGAACCCGGGCGGCCTCTTTCCTCCCCCTATACGCATATTCACGATAGCTTTCAGTGGATTTTCGTTTAATTCTCTCCAAAGAATAGCGATCAGGAACGATCTCCACATTGTAAGCGAACCGTTAGACAAAATCCTTAGCTAGTGCATTCCAGTTAGACCATTGCTTTATCTCATGAGAGGTAAACCATTCCAACGCTTCTCCATTTAAACTTCGGCTAAAGAGCCGCATTAACAAGGCTTCATTCCTTCCAACTCCCACGAGTTGGTCACAGTAGGCTCTCAGGTGCGCTAATGGATTCCCTGTTCCTCCGAAAGTCTCAAATTTTGGAACTTTAAACCCTTTTGGGAGGTCCAGATTCTGATGGATGCACAGATCCTCATAACTCAACCCATCGACTTCAGGAATATAGCGCAACTCCTTCATGGCTTTCCTGATCTCTTTTTTCATATTCAGCTTGGCTGCCTCTTTCTTTGACCTCCACTCTCTCCTGGTCCTCATAGTGATCAAACTCGGAACAGTTGGCATAGGATTCATGTTGAATTGGAATTTGAAAAGTAGTTTTTTGAGGCAATGGTAGAGCAATAGAGGAACTCTAGGTATTTTGAGTGGCTTGGTGATTTCGGGGGAAATCTGGGGGTTGGTATGTTGATTTTGGTGGTGGGGAAAGGTTTGCGGATTATTGAAATTTTGGTTTTGAGGGGGAGGGCAAGCTTGCGGGTTTGCATTTTGAGGAGGAAGTGGCGCTTGGAGGTTGGTATCTTGAGGAGGAGGTGGCACTTGGTAAGAGACGGAGGCATGATGGAGATTTGGAGCGGTTAGGTCGATGATTGGGGGATTTTGAGCGGGGTTAGAGGGTGGATTCAGAACCTGTTCCGCGTTTGGAGGAGGAAAGTGGAGTGAAGGTCTTCCATCTCCTAGAGGGTTGACCGAAAAAATTGGATTCGGTAGATCTTGTCTTCTTTGCATTTCAACCCTCATTTCGGCAATCTGTTGCATCAATTGCATAATTAATTCATTTTGATCAGCGACAATGGGCTGAGCCACAACAACATCAGTTAGGCCAATCTCTTCATTGTTATCACCCATTACTGCCTTTTCTTTTTGCGAATTTTGATCGGGGAAGGAATCTTTGGGAGCCTTAGATCTTGTAAAATAAGGGTGTTCAGTCAGCTTATCAACACATATCAGCTCTAAGCACCTGGTAGAAGTAAAATAACTCAAAAGGTAAATGTGTTAGTGCCTGAAAGTGATAAACAGTGCAAGATATCACACATTGGTGCAAACACACAAGAGCTGCTTCATTTGAAGATAGACAAGCCCATGGATATAGAAAAATACACAAATAGACAGGAATTTGTCTATTTGACTTTGGGATTAGTGAATCAAAGAAGTCGACTTTTGTGGAGCAAAGGTCTTTTTGATGTATCTGATTTTCGATTGAGACAAAATTTCGATCTCCTTGAGAGAGTTGGAAAAGTATAATTTCCCAAAGGTGGGGACCAAGCCTTAAAAGGCTGCCTACGTATCTCACAAGGGAGAATTCAGGTCCTACTTAGTTCGACCCTTGAATCTCTTTTGATTTGAGATGGTGAATCTTTTTCTGGTATGAGAGAGTAGGATTTAAAAAATGAAATTTGAATTTATTGGGAAACTAAAGACTTGAAGAGTATTTGGATGTACTTTCGATAATGACTTGATATTTGTGCTTAGGGGTTCTAAAAAAAATTCGAAAAAGAGTGAGCTAGAATATCTCTAAATGAAGCAATATATTCACACAAGCAGTTATAACAAATAAACAAATATTGCGCATTCTAAACAGGTATGTGACCCTTTTGTGCCAAGGGTAGGCCTAACGATTTGAAGGATGTATAACGTCATTTGAAACATTTCATTGTCCCCAAAACCCAAATTTATACAAGTTTTGCGAATAAATCGAATGGGGATACATAATAGGGGAAAAGGGATACAAAATAATCAGTCCAGCGCAGGGGTACAATCCTAAACTAAACTTCCATGAAAAGTCCTTCGCTCTTGAGCTTCTTGCTGTCTCCGAATGTCCATCCCTTCTAGGTAGCAGCTTGTAAAAATCTTCCTACGACTGGAAAAGTTATTAAGAACTTCTTCTAACCCCAAGGGACAATGACTTTTCAAATAGCGTATACATCTTTCAAATTTAACACATAAGTATGAACGTCCGTTCGGGCTGTGGACCCTTTGGACTCAATGTGGTCTTTCTAATGGGCCCAACACACCTTGGGTGTTGGGTTATCTTAAGCCAATGCGCTAAATTTCAGAAATTTAGTTTGCTCTATCTTAGTTTGACCAAGGGTGAGCTTTCTTTATAGTGGATTGGTGACCTAAGCGGACTACTTGGGCTGGGACAATTAACGACCGTTGACTATCCAGTAGCCAACTACATTTGTCACGGTTCCCCGAGAACAATTTGGTTAATGAACAACTGCGCCCCGCATAACCGTCCCTTAAATGGAAAATTAAAATAAATGTCGTTTGACGGAGTATGTCTTGCCATGAATGCAACAATTTATAGTAATTTAAAAACATTAAGCACAAACAAATAATTCAGCAATTAATAACAATTAGTCAAATAGTCAATACTTATGGTTAGAACTAATTAAGTCCCCAGCGGAGTCGTCATTTCTGTCGTGCTGTAATTTTCCTATTTTTAGAAAAATCACTTTTTAAAATGTTCTAAGTATAAAACAATTTGAGAAAAATACTTAGAAAAGAGTCACCACTTAATTTTTTGAAGAAATCAAGAAAACTTATAATTTTCAAAGATTTAAACAGAAAAAATGATTTGAAAATACCAAAGAGGGTTCGGGGTTCAATTTACACATCGAGAAGGGTTTAAGCATTCGAAGTGCCCGCTGACATTCGGTTGACCTGTGACTTGACTAAAATATATTTTGACTAGTTTTAAGAAAGAAAAAAAAGTGATTTAACATAAAAATAATAATTTACAATATTTGGTTAACTTTGAGAAAAAAATAGTTAAATAACTAACACATTTTTTTATTTATTTTTTTAGAGAAAGGGATCCAAAATGAAACATTTGAATTAAAACGCAAGTGAATAGAAATTTAACAAAACTAAACTAATTAGGACTTACTTGACTCATTTTTTAAAATAATAGTTTAAACCAAATTGGTTAATTTAAGCATGAAAGTCATTTTAAATTAATTGAAAAAACAAAAGCAAAGTTTTTACTAACCTTTTCAGAAAGTGACAAAATAAAAGAAAGCCATTTTTTAAAGTTTATTGAAGAAAAATACTTAACTTAAAACAATTTTAGAAAAAATGTGTGAAGAAGCGTTTAATAACACATTTTTAAGAACAAACGATTTAACTTAATTGAGGATGTAAAATTTTGACCAATATTTAATTAATAAAATAAATGACCTTAATACAAAGAAAAAAAAGTATTAAAAGCAAACCAACACAAAGAAAATAACTCATCTTTTGGGGAATCTTATTAAGTTAATTAAAAGTTAGAGTTAAATAAATAATATATAATAAAAAAATAATCACACAATTGAATAAGTTGAGAGTAAAGGAGAAATGAATTTGAGCCCTTCTTCGGCCTACTGCAGCTGATTTGGGCCTCAGCTTAATATCTGTCCTTTGAGACCTTGTGTATACGTCAAGCGTATATTGTTGTATACAGGTTGTTTCTAAGCCTTTTTCATGTATATCGTACCGTATATCAACTATATATAGCCTGCTCTAACGCCTCCAACCTGTATCTTTATTTTTGGATACCTATTTGCTGCCCTGAATCGGTATATCAATGTATAAATATTGTATACAATAAATATACAACCCATTTTGGAGCTTTTCGGGGACTAAAATTGATCCTTAACCCCTGTTCACCATTTCCCTTGACTCGAACTACGAAGAGGTAGACCCGAATATAAAGAAGGATGGGCTTCGAAACCCAATATCAATGCAAGAGGAAGACGGAGTCTAAGTCGAACTCGACCAATAGTACATTTGAAAATAAATAAATGATAGGATTAGCATTTATGATTTATGAGGGAGACAAAGCAACAAAATAAATAAGTTAACACTCGCTTATCATCATTAATAAAACATCATTTAAGTAGCAATCCAAAGGGAAAATTGATGAAGACTTATTATTTTTCTAACACGAGTGATGAGCAGTAACGAAACAAAGTGAATGCAAGCTCATGTATGTGACATAGATAAAGATATCTTTCATACAAAAATGAACATGCTTAAAAATGTAAGAAACAAGGAACATGCAGCCATATGCCTTTACAGGAGCAACAATGAAAGAAATAAAAAAAATAAAAAATAAAAATCATATCTTCGGGTTACTATAACACTTATCATGAACAATATATCTAAATCATAATAATGACAAACAACAGAACTTTTAACTTCTTAAAACTTAAATTAGGATCAGTAAGTTCGGAGAATAAACATTGTATCACTTTTAAGAACTAGAGATTTAAATAAAAATACACATGAATCAATAAGAAAGCAAGTTACTACACCAAATATATCTAGGAAAAAGACATGTAACAAGACAGTAAAGCCACAATGATACAATGAATACAACCAATAATAAAGTGAGGCATAACGAGTCACTAATTAACAATTGAAGTCGGGAAGAAATTTACTACTGGAATAGTGACAAAACAGAACACACATCGTCTAAAAGGAAAGAACAAGGATATTACCTTTTCCGGTGCAGCGAACCGAGACGAAACGAGTGAGTTGGAGTGAACTATATCACCACTACTTCGGAAAACTCCAAGGATTCTGGCAAGTTTCCAGCAACCCCCAAGGAAACCAGAAGAATAAATAGAATGTGTATTTTTTGTCTTACCCTTTTGGCTTGTAATTTTTTTCTCTTTTTTTCAATGATGGGTAAGGGTGGTTTATATAGAGGAACACTAGGGCAGATTAGGGGGAAAACAGATGAAATTTCCAATTTGAAATTCGAATTCCTGTGCCCCTTTTCAAGACAACAGTAAAAAGCTTTGAAAATTCCATAAAATGGGGGAAAAGGGGACGTGAGGGTGGTTGGACACTGCAGGCGAGGAGGACAATAACATTTCTTCGAATTTGCTGGATTGATGCGACTGCTGGATTGCTGGACCGTTGATTTGCGTAGAAGAAGAAGAAGAAGACGCTTTGGGGGTTGGGTTTCTGGCGTTGTATTGCTGCCCTATGCATATGTTGTTGGGTTTTTTTGGAGAAAGGAAATTGGGCCGGGTCACAGGTATTTGAGAGGGCTGCTGGAGTTGGAAAGTTGAAGAAGTGGTATTGGGCCTGTTTTGGGAATGAATTTTGGCCCAAGGTTTGGTTTCAAATGGGTTTAAGGTAAGGCAAGAGAATGAAGTTCAAAACTTAGTTAAATTGAATTTAATTGGTGAATTTGATTAAAATTTAAACAAGATGAGTTAATATAAATTAATTAATGAGCTTCTTAATCTTAACGAAATAAAAAATAATTAACTTAATTATAAACTAATTAATTCAATTACAAAACTAATTAACTCGAAATTATAGCTATAACTTAAAGTAAATTAATAAAATATTTAACTAAAATGTAAAATCTTTTGTGATGATTTTCAAATATTTATAAAATAGCGTGTTTGCAAAATTATACATATTTATTATTAAAATAAAAAGTGATAAAATTACTTTAAAAATAACTTGAAAGTATTTTGAATTTCATAAAACTCATTAATTCAAAATTATAACCATCCCTAATATTTAAAATATAAAAAATATTTTTTGAGACGATTTTCGAATAATCATAAAATATACTAATTATATACATAATTATGTAAAACATATATATCATCTAAAATTTATGAAAAGTGACAAAATTATTTAAAAATCTTGCAAACTATATTATTATTATTTATTTATTTATTTTTATTATTATTTTTTTTTTAGAAATTTTATAAAACTAATAATTTTAAATTGTTTGAAATTGGAGAAACTCGAAATGATTAATTTATATTGTGGAGGGTCAAAATTGGGTGTCAACAACAAGTATTGTTGGACATTTCAAAATAGTATGGGGGACAGCTATTATTGATCATAGATAGTAATTACTACTCTCTATGTCCCTAATTTACTTGTCCATTTTTCTTTTTTTAGTTGTAATAAGTGTGTCAATTTAAAAGTGAATAAGTAATTAAGGACAGAGGAAGAATTATGGACGGAGGGAGCAATTACTGTGATATAAACTCAATAAAAAACATTTTTTTGCTCTTTTATGTAAATTCAATAAGAAAAACAAATAGTGCGATTTTTTTGCCTTCGTTTAGACAATTTCCATATTGGGTACAACGTGGAGCTTGTTGAACCTCTTGAGCTTATTGATCCATTTGCACCCGCGTCTAAATATAATGGTATTTAATTAGTGTGATATAAATGGAGAATTATGTATAATTTTATATTTGAAGATATAGTAGTTCGACAGTTGATCCATTACAATGTGACTCTCTATATATATATATACAATTACTAACAGAATACAGCTGGAAATTAACTAACTAACAACTTGACACTAACTGCACTAACTAATTTCACTGTGCATAACTAATTGTTACTGTACACAACTAACTAATGGACTCTATACTTTATATTCTCATCACCCCCCCTCAAGTTGGAGGTAAGTGAGTTTACAGACAACTTGTGTAACAGTGAAGTATGCTTAACTCCAGTCAGAGCCTTTGTAAAAATATCTGCCAGTTGTGAATCTGTGCAAATATGATGAAGTGTGATCAGGCCCTGTTGAAGTTTATCTCTAACAAAGTGGCAATCAATTTCGATATGTTTGGTTCGTTCGTGAAAAACTGGATTCTTGGCAATATGTACTGCAGCTTGGCTGTCACAGAAAACCTGTATTGGTAAGGGGCATTGTACAGACAATTCA
>JAJOOF010009202.1:0-24317 GCA_029582545.1 Solanum lignicaule | reverse complement strand
AAGTTTTTTAGATGAGATAGTTGCAACTATTTTCGATAAATAGAAATTAGTCAAGGAAGTTCCACAAACATAATAAGCATCTTTCTTTATGCTCAGTGGTGCAACAAACAAGATATATCATCAACAGAAGGAAAATCCTCTTGTGATGAAGGCTAATACATTCAACCATGTCATACATCTCAATATTCAGAATACCTCTTTTATTGACTAGAGAAATATTTTTAAGACAGCTTAGCTAAAATCTTCAATTTATTCCTGGTGGTTGTATCAATATCCACTACAGATATATGATAACTAGGACTGTTTGTTGTCTCAGATAACAATCAGAAAACAGCTAAGCCAAAAGCACAAATACAATTAATAATATAACCTTCTTCTCAGCTTCTGGCATGTCATGATAATTATCTGCTGACCGTTGCAACGATCTCAATGTATGATTCCTATTCCAAAAAGATGCAAATTTATATCTTACTCTACCTGAGATCAGAGAAATAAAGGTAACTAGCACATCGACCATAATATATCCAGAATATCAATTTCAAATTCAACTATCTAGCATGTGCAAAATAAGCCACCTCCCTTAGTTTTGAAATTAAATATCCAGTTTTCAGTTGACATGTAACAGAGAAGTTTCATGGTAATGGAAAAACATATCCCCCAATAGACAAAATTTTGTTTTCATTAAGATTAAAACGTCTAAATCTGAATGCACATCTGAATATTAAGATATGCATGAATCTGAATATTAAAATGCTGCATTAAGATCTGAATACTAAATAGTTAAGACCATTTATTTTCTCAACATCTGAATGTATAAAATCTGCCTTTGTGTAAAAAATAATAAATGTAAAATTCACATAAAATACTAAATTGATCTAATTATATCAATAAAATATTTCAAATTTTTTTATATGGTAATTGATGGTGGAGATGACTAACGATTGTGATTGTGTGACAAAATTTAGGCTGATGGTGATTGATGGTGGTGGTTGTGAAAAGTATCTTATGATATAGTGGTTGATAGTAGTGATTAACTGTGGTTGGTGGCAGCTAATAATTAGTAGTGAAATGTTACTGCTAGCTAATGGTGGTAGTGAATGATGAACGTGGTAAGCGGTATATAATGTTGACTAATGATGGTAATTATCAATAGGGCTTAATGGATGTAATAATGGTTAGCGGTGACGATTGCAAATGATGACTACTGGTGATGACAATTGATTTTGGTGATTGACCGTAATGGTGATGTGGTTGGGCTTAGGATGTAGGTGGTAATGATTGACAAGGCAGTTGTGGGTGGTGGGTGAAAATAGATGGAGTAGTGGTGAACTATCATCTTAATGATATTAAGACTTTGTTATAGATCTTAATCATTCAGATCCATTAAGTGGTTGTAGAATTAAAAAAACAAACACACTTAATGATTAAGATCTTGAATGATTAAGATTCCAACCTTGAAAACAAACGGACTTAATGACTGAAAACTAAATAATTAAGATTAAGACCTTCATTAAGTGAAAGAAAATGAGGCCTTAGTCCTAATGTTGAAGAAACTGAAACTTGTTGTATCGACAGTATTAAAGGGTAGCCCGGCGCGCAAAGCATCCGCATTAGCAGGGTTCGGGGGAGGGCCATGTAGACAACCTACCCTAATGCAAGCATTAGTGGCTGCTTCCACGAATTGAACTTGTGACCTATACGTCCACAGAGATAATTTTATTGTTGCTCCAAGGCCCCTTCATATCAACAATATTCAGAAGTTCAAGGGAAAAAAAGGCTCCAAGTTGTGTTATAGTAGTATTACAACAACATCAATAACAACAACGTACCCAGTGTAAGACCACAAATGGGGTCAGAGGAGGGTAGTGTGTACGCAGACCTTAGTCACCTTACCCCTACCTTGGAAGATAGATCCGATAGACCCTCGAGTCAAGTTGTGTTATATAGTGTGAGATAAAATTTTAGTTTCTTGAGAAGTTCACATTATTTTGGTCTTAAAGAATAACATAATTTTGGGATGGATCTCTACTTCGGTAGAACTTCTAGACTCGCATGACACCAATAGCAGTGCTAATGGTTCTTTCATATCCTCCTAACATATCAAAACATAAAACCTATCAAGGAGAAGCTCACTCACAGCCAGCCAACTTCCCGGAACGGAAAATAAGGTTAAAAGATTAATTAAAATACTAACCATCAGGATTTCCTAGAGGAGGCACCCCATGGCCACCAGCACCCATGCGGAGAATTACTGTGATAGCAGGATTAACAAATGCATGCTGGCTCCTCCTAATCTGAAAGAAAAATAGTACTCTTGCTGATTTCCCGCAAATGGCCCGAATAAGCATTCCAAGAACATTGACAACTTGGAAAGACTAGCACATGACAACAAATAAAGAGAATATTGTACCTCATCTATTTCTGCAAAAGGAATAATTACCTGCAAATGCAGAACTGCACAGTCAAATAAGCAAAACCAATTCCAGCATAATTGAGATTAATTACCAAATATTGAAAAAGTACAGTTGTTACCAGTTATTTCTATGCTAAGAACATGAAGGCATAGGGTACACATCCACATAACCTTGAGAATCTAACAAAAAGAAACCAAAGGGGAAACCATTTTATGGTGATCTGCCATCCCCCTCCCCCCCCATAAACCATAAACCATAAACCATGCTCCAATTTGAACTAGGATTCTTGATGGCATAGATATTCAGTGGATAAATCAAATTGATAAGCATTTATCTTAGAAAAGTTCATATAAAAGCAGATTCACAAAATTGAAACTTGGGAAGTACAGTCAAAAGATGGATCTGACCTTTATTTGCTTTGAAAATACATTTGAGTGGAAGCAGATATGCCATGTTGAGACATATATACGGCCATGATACAAGAATGACCTTTCGAGGGCACATGAATAACTATGTTCAACAACCTGAAATAACTACAATGATTAGCAACCGACTCACAACAGTCCAAACTTTCCAACTTAAAGTTCTTACAATCCAAGAGTAATTTATCAGTAAAAAATTAGCTCTTGCCTCATCAGCAGGGAGATCAAATATCGTTTGCAGAGGCCCAGGTTTCTGATGTACTACGGTAGGTCCTTGTTTATCCAAAGTGATCCTTCTACGAGCATTAGCGTAGCCATTCAAACCTCTAAACCAACCAATGAAGAAGGGGGAATAAGATTATTATCTTCTAGTTACGATGAATATTAATATTTTCATGGAACAGTGATCCACCCGAAGGTTTACGTAAATTTCTCTCTGACGAATCAAGAATCTTCTAACAATAAAAACAAAAATTGATCCTGAAACAAATCGCATGTCACACTTCACAGAGTGTAGTAATGCTCGTAAGTCGTAATGTTGCTTTAACTTTTTTCTTTTTTCTGAACTATAAGTATCATCTAAACATTGAAAATGAAGCTAGAATAAATATATCTTATCACATGGTTACCAGCTGATGATTAAAGAATCAGTACTGATGCCTCGCTCTTGATCTTCCCCCTTTTCTCACTAAGTGAGGAGGTGTTTCATTACCTGGTTACTTCTTCACTATTCCACACTTTTCTTCCTACCTACCTGTTGTAAGCATGAAATACTTAACATCTATCACTTGTGTATTATCAGATACATGTCCTTTCAAACTATTAAAACATGAGATGTACAGGAGAGGAAGTACTCTCCCCTAAATTCCTATATTCTAGAACTGTATTACTGAAAGATATTGCTGAATGCTAATCGCTAACAGGCATAAGCTATCCAGAATGGATCCAAGTTCCCCAAACAATTAAAATTACTTATAAAGGAGCTGGTCGTGGTACATTTTATTCTATGCACAAACTCATGTTTCACGATTGTACTATAGTCTCGAGCTACAACATGCTTTATAATAGCTCACATAATAAGCAAAATTTTAGGAGGAAGATTAATTTAACTGTTTTGTTTTCTTCATCGCCACGATGATACACATTCTTGATAGGAAATACTATCATAAAATTCCTAATTGCACGTAAATACCCAACTCAACTCGTACTAAAAGTATGTACATGCTGACGTTGCCACCGTGGACCAAAAAGACGGAAACCTATGAGAGGACGAATAGCTTATCATGTATTCTAATAACTGACACTAGTCCCATAAACAACAGTCAAATTCAAATAAGAAATAGCCTAAGGCACTATCAATAAGGGGAGAAAAGGAGCACCTTAAAGATTTGACATTGAGTTTTGATGTTTTAATATGAAGATAAACCTGAAAATGAAAAAAGATAACCGCCATAATTTTGTAAAAGCTAACCTCTAAAACAACCAAAGAGAAAACATTGCATTTATTGAAAGCAAAGAGGTATAAGTTATCAATAATACCTGTCCTGATGAACTGTCCAAGGTATGCCATTCCACAGCAGTTTGACCTTCATTTTCAACAGGTATCATCACTGAACCAAGAACAGCACTTTTCCAAATTATATCCCAGTCATATATTGTGACATTAATCTGTCATACAATCAAGTAAATGAATTATTATGAAAGAAAATAAAAACACGAAGCCAATGTAATACTAAATGTTAAAATAATCAAACGACAAATACAAACAAAATCTGAAGAGGATTACAAAACACACATTGCACTAAGTTTGTGCTTTATGTCAAAAGATTTTCTGGACAGCTACCTCTACTGGAAGCTCATCAACAGAGAAGTTGAACTCCTCCCCCCACATAGGATTTCTTGAACCAGGAACCATTGAACTGCAACACTAAGAAGAGTATAACTTGTGTATAATACAAGAGCCATAAGCATCTGAACATATTGTATCACAACTTTCTGGAACTCCCCAAACCTCGTTGCGGATATTGTTGACAACAATCCACCCAAAAAAAAGGTTATCTCACAGTTGATCTTGACTTTGAACTACCAATATACATCTAATGGAGAAAAAGACGGTCTCAAAATTAAAGACTAACCAACAACATAAATATAAAAAGTTATTTATCTGTTCTTTCCTTTATTTTATGTCAAACAGAGTTCATCTAATTTGGACACTATTATGAGCGTCATCATAGTTGAACATATCATTGTTTATTCCCATAAGAATAAATTGATAAAAATTCAAAGATCACAAGTACCTAAAACACAATCATATCTGGTAGAAGGCTAGACTAGAATGCACTTCCAATAAAAGGAAAGCGACTAAGGTGAATAAAAAGGTTCTCAAATTTCTCTCCAGATTGACCAAAATAAAAGAGGCATCCTTATCTAAGCAAAACTGAATATCAATCATAATGGAAAAAATCAACAACAGTAATGTTTTATCATCTATTATACATAAGAGTATAAAGATATATATCCTCTCAACAACATTATGACAAATGTGGTATTTGATGATGCAAGTTGATTATATAATCAACAATAATAGAAAATCATATGCATAACTACACCTAGACAAGATAAACTATTTATACCACCCACCCAAGACAACAGGATAATAAAAATAGACATAATCACCTAAATCTCTTTTGTGAGCCACAACTGATGATTGCATATGGATCTGAAGTCCCATTCAAATTAGCAGCAGTAAGATTTTTAGCAGCTAACAATTCAACCTGAAATATAAGAAAGAGTAGCAGTCAACTACAAGTTGCAGATATAGGCCATCACATGAATAATTAGTGCAATAAACACTTCAAGTAACAGTAATGTCGTACAACACCAAATCTAGATATATGAATTATAAGTGCATGAACATGGAATACAAATATACCTTGATTACATAGGCAGAAGTAGTTTGAGGATCTCCTTTTAACTGGCTCATCTACAAAATAAGTGCACAACTGCATGTCAAAGAAGTGGAAAATTACATGATTAAAACGAAGCATAAGTTCAAAAATTCTCAATCAGGGAGAATTTCCTTTCTAAGAAAGTTTACTGCTAATAATGACGGTGGATAGTGCTACAGTATTATACCTAATAATAGTATCCATGAATTAGTTGCATGATAATTGATATGTTTTATAAACTCTCTCCATAGAGCATTAACTAATCTCTCCGCTCAAGTTGAATTATATTTTTTTGACTTGCCAAGGATATGCTCAGTAACCCCCAACCGGTCATTTTTTAGTTTTGAGGATTAGACTAGAAAAAAAAAGAGTAACCAAAGATCAAAGTAGTGTGGCCTATAAATCTTCTGAAGAATAGTCAGGAAAATGTACAATAACATATTGCTTAACTTTATTACAAGTTCTGAACCCAGTCTAACTCATATCTTCAAAATGCCCATAATCATACATTTCCTTCCCAAGAACTACATCTCACTACAACAAAGGGACATTTAGTCACAATAGATTTTCCTTTTAGCGGCAATATTTATTGTCGCAAAAACATTTATTAAGTTAGTGTCATTGCATACAGAGTATCTAAAGTCATTAACGACATTTATATAGAATGTTAGTTATAAATACATATATGTATTATTGCCAGTAAATATAATATAGCGGCAATTATATTATTGCAACTAAATCCTTAGTTTGCTGCATATTATATTCCCCAAAGCTTAAATATAAAGTTACGTTAACTTCTGATATTGGTCATTCCAAATCAGGATTAATTAGTCTTTGGTATGGCACTTCGTCATCGGATAGACGACAATTATACTATGCAAAATCAAATTTCAGCTCATCATTTAATCGTCGAAAAGCACATGACACATGACTATTTAGATCAACTCAACAACTGATTGATACTTTATATCAAAATCTGTGTGAATAGAGAACGTTTGACCAGTTATCTCTACTTCATCTTCTTAACTCTTAAGTCCCTTTCTAACTGGAATAAAATTCGTAACAAATTACAAAATCTAATGCTCACTTTAACTAACTCAATTTTTGTTCACAACAGATAGTGATACAGGGAGATACATAATTTTGAAATAGTGAAAGGAAAATATTATGTATATATAAGTAAACTGTACTTACACTAGTCCTACATGCCGGATCATCCTCCATTTTCTCATTGATGACGTCACTACGAACAGCAACCCGAGCGCGATAATCAACAGTCTCATCTCCGCCGAGGTTGAAGAACCAGCAAGAGAGTATGACGAAGGACGCGGCGGCGACGGCGACGGCGACTTGCACCTCCCACCACGACGGCAAGAAAAACTCCAACGCCGCCTCCACAATCATCTATTCCTCCAAATAACACAAAAAAATAAAATGCAGAAGGAGTAAATAAGAAGAAAAACTCCGCGCAGCTATAACAATATAGTGGTCCAAAACTATAATTTAGAGCAGACACATTCTTCTTCTTCTTCTCTGTGAATAAACAATAAACAGTGTCAGTCAGTGTGTGTGTGAGAGAGAGAGAGAGACGCAAAAAGGGGGAAAAGGGTGGGAGCGTGGAAGCGTGATTATAAATACAGAAATAAAATGACGATTTTAGCCCTGTTGCTTTTTTGGTCATTATACTGGTGTTTAGCGGAAGGTTTAATGAAATATGATGAGAGTTTAGGGGTATTATGGAGATTTGAAGACTTCTAACGACTATAAAATATTACGGGAGTGGTGAGATGATTCAAATAGAATGTTGGTACTTGTTTTGCTTCCTTTTTCCATGTGAGTTTTTACGGAATTCCAACTTTTTGTCAATCGTAAATTATGAATAAATAAGTAGATGTTTTCTTCGTTTTAAAAAGAATAATTTTTATTTTTTATTTTATTTAAAAAAGAAGTATTTTTTTTTTTGGTAATATTTTAATTTTTCAGCTTTTAACGTGACATGTTTAAAACCACAAGATTAAAGGATAATTTAATACATTTGACATAACTTTAATTTAGGACCACTAGATTTAAAAATCTTTTTTTATTTTCTAAAACTCTGTGTCAAGTCAAATTAGATCACTCTTTTTTAAACGGAGGGAGTATGTGTTTAGAAGTTTGAGGGAATATTATTAATATTAATTACACACTACGTTAAATTTTGTGAATAAAAAAATGATTACAAAAAGAAAGGGTGATATTTATTTATTTTTGTAATTTGTGGAAAAACAAAAGCATAGGAAGAGGTGCGAACAATGATGGCTAAGAGAGAATAATCATGATGGCACGGCGCACAGCTAAAAAGGGTTACTATTAATTTATTTTATCAACATATGGATCCAGATTCATGATTTAATATTAATGAGTTCAATATTTCATTTTTTTAGATTATTTTTTCTTAGATCGAGAGTTTATAAAATAGAATTTTTTTAATAATTATTTAAAATAAAGAATAAGATCTACGTATATTTTATTTTTCCACACTTCACTTTATGAAATTATATGTGGTATGTTATTGCAGAAATATAAGTTTTTAAATTTAGTAATTTCGAAAAAAATAATAAATTATGTGTAACCAAACACAATATATCGGGAAGTAGGCAAAAACCAACTTTTCTTTTCTTATCTTCAAAACTCATTATGTACACTAAGGAAAAACGGCGTGAATTCTTTGAGATTTAAGAGCTCATTTAGTACGAGGGATAAATCATAATTCATTTTCGAAATTAATTATTGAATGAGCTTATCTCAAGATTAGTAATCCTGAAATTGTATTATTACTTTTATTCTAATTTAAAGGTGGAATAACAATTAATAGCTTTTGAGAAATTGAAAAGGCAGGAATGAACTTGTTTTGCACTAATAAGACTTTGAGGGACGTCTTCTCTTTCCCTTATCAAGCAAGTCACACCTAATCGCCTTTGATGCCATTGCCATCTTGATAGCTGGGAGTTGGGACTGAATGTATCATCATAGTATATAACCCTATTGCTGATTCACAGTGTAACTAGTAGCAACCAAATATTTATCTTCGCACACATAGTCTCACCTACAAAGATAACTTGGTGAAACCAAAAACAAGCAAGGTAAATGCAGTGTCAAAGGTAAGTCAGCGTATCAAGCCCGATATTGCAGGGTTGACAAGAAAACACAAAAAGCAGCCAGAACCTGAATGCATATTCTCATTTTCATTCCCCACACATAACTATAGTTCTCTATATTGAATGATAAAAAAAATGTTTGCAAATATCTAATCTACATCCCATAATGCACAAAAAAATCAATTTGAAGCCCCATTAAAGGCTAAAGAGATGAACTATGCACAGAAAGACGGGAAAATTCTCAAACATAGTAGAGCATTTCCAGGACATCTGAACAAGATAACATGACAAGACTCCCTAACCACTTAATCACCATAAATGCAGAGCATCAGCAAAAGTCAAATACAAAAACTGCCTTCATCTAGGAAATTATTACATACAATGCCCGGAGAGAAAATCACCTAATTTTGTAATAGCTGACAAGATCAGCACCATAATGAAGAACCAGAAGCACCTCAAAAGAACAGTGTTGTTACAGCCAAAGACAAACTACAGTACCTAACTTTATTAGACCCACATGCACTTTATTCGAGATCTGAGTCGCCCACTCATGCATCCATAACCACACAGACCACACCTGGGTAAGTACCGTCATAGGAAAAACCAATAGAAACATTGGTGGGTATTAATTGAAAAAAAAAATGATGA
The DNA here is from genome assembly GCA_029582545.1 of Solanum lignicaule. Taxonomy (NCBI): domain Eukaryota; kingdom Viridiplantae; phylum Streptophyta; class Magnoliopsida; order Solanales; family Solanaceae; genus Solanum; species Solanum lignicaule. The sequence continues at coordinate 14,748 of JAJOOF010009202.1, read as the reverse complement.
AGCAACACATGAAACCGATGCCCCTGTGCATTGCTCAAATTTCCAGAACACATCACTTTTCCTAAATAATAACAAGAGAATGTATGAACAAATGTACCTGCAGAACCCAAAATTAACTCCAAACACGATCGAGCAGTGCTAAATTCCATACCTTCCCCCAAACAGATCTATAATTATCAAGTAGAGCAGAAATAATCACATGACCAAACCTAACACTTGTAACTTCCAAGTTCCAACACATGAAATCATGATCGAGGAAATGGTTAACCAACATCCCACAATGTAGAGGAAAAATACATCACAGACCCCAAGAAGGAAGACGTATAAACTACACACCCGAAGGAAAACAAAAAGGTCAAAGCTCAGAATCACCACTCCAAAGACAATAGGGATTGTATTATGTTATTTGTGTTGAGAATTCTGACTTATTACATTGGTGCATTCATCCATCGGACTCCAACAACGACGATGTTTCTACCTAGATTCAGCAGCAACGGCATCCCAAGAGAGCTAGATTTTTTGGGACGAGTTGTACTTTACAAACCTTGGCTTCAACGAAAATGACTGGCATCCACTTCCTTCATTCTATCTTGATGATGAAAGCTTATTTCAGAACAAGCTAATTTTGGACTGGAAGCATTTCAAGGGTAAATTTGCTCAGCAGTTTCAACAACAAACCAACAACAATATAGTGGGGCGTCTAGCTAATTCATCACAGGTTCATTTTTGACTGCGTTATTTCTGTCTCTATAGTTTCACAATCAGCAATGGTGTCTCCCAGTCATTTTCCGGCATCATTTGCCCTTGATTCTGCCTATGAAACTGGCAATTCAAAGGCGGAGCATGTGCTTGATAAATTGTCAGAGACGTATAAAAATGTGGATTCCTTGGTATTGATTACTGGAGTCTGGAAGTAATACTGAGACTGAAACTCTTGAAAGCAGGGACTCACCTCATACTTGGACTGCAAAGTCAGTAGAGGGAGCAAATTTGGTATCAGGACCTTTTTTTCAATGCTGAAAATAAGGCTTTCGATGAAATGTCACACACAACAGTGAGCTCTGAAATTCATGATCTTAACACTATTGTCCACGAGGGAGAAAAACTTTGCAACTACAGTGTGACGATAGCTTCTGTGAAGATGTCAACTTGAATACCAAGGTACCTGCGATGTTAGATTATACGAAAGAATCTAATAGTGAGGAGGACAATCCACGGGATAATGTAGCTTTGTTTGATAAATGTCCTAAACGGGATACATTGGGTTTTTTCGGTTGCTTTTTCTAGCCAAGGTACTGTAATGTTGAATGTGAGTACGCAAATTGCTGCAATCAAATATCCATTTAATGGTGTCTTATGGGATCAGACTATTCCTTGTTTACATAATTCTCTTGAAGAAATGTGTGGGGGTAAACAAACTAGAGTGTTGCCTTAGCTTGACTTTAGCTTACACAAATGCAATTGGGTCGATACTGGGCAGGAGTGCAATCTTCTTAGTTTCTTGTCGTCTAACTCGAGAGGGTGTGGTAGTGAGCAGAAAATGGAGGAAGTACTCCAGGTAAATTGTTGTAAGTTCCTCCAAGCAGTGACTATATACTTGAGCTGTTAGGCTCTTGTTTGCTATGTTTGGTCTAGTCCTTAAAGCAATGTGACTTCATCGTATATTTTTTTTGATCCTGGTCTTTATCTTGATTATGTCCCCATCTATGGAGAAGGGTGCTGTGATATTACTATTTGAATGTCCAGGTGTGAAGTTTCCTATTGGGAAAATCATATAGGTTTGCCGAGGTTTATAATAAAGTTCAGCTTGTCTGTATGTCAATCTGCATTTGGCATATCCCATGACTATGTGACCATCTCCTAGATCCAAAAGCCCAGGCCTAGTGCAAATATAGCAGGTTAAGCTACGTATAATAGACCCTTCCCCGAACCAGCACATAGATGACGCCCTTTTTTCGAGTTTTTATCCTAAATTCATCCTCCTAATTAGTCATGTATAAAATACACATTCATGACTTGAAAGGGAGATAAAAAATTAAGTACCAACAGGTTCATTTTTATTGCCAAGCACTGTGTTTTTCCTATGGCCTTAACACAATTGCAAAAAGAAAATAAACCAAGACTCTAGTGAAGTAGCTTTAAGCTCCCCTGCAGAAACTTCATACCATACCCTCAAATTTCCTTAATATAAATCTAAGGCAAATTTAATGATCAGAATTTCCCTCCAACACAAGTGCATCCATATCTTAATCTTTTTCCTCCAATTTTCTAATCCGCGGAGCCAGTCCACATACATAATCTTGAGTTCTGCATCTTTCTGAGAAAGATGCAGTACAAAACCAATCCACTAGCATCAAAATCTACCTAAAAAAGATACACCAAGACTAGTATGAGTACAAAATCATGCATACTCCGTAGGCATCATAGGCCGACCTAAGGCTGGGCAATGGACCGGGTTGTTTCGGTACGATGATCTTTGGGACAGAATGGGACACCGTGAATCGGTACTCGGAATGGAACGGTATCACGATTTGATACCGGTACCGGTTTATCCTGGTTAATTCCGGTTCCGTTCAGGTCCGGTCCGGACTTCCGATTAATTATTTTTTATTAATTAATTTTAATTTTATATTGGGAGGGCCTGCCACGCAGCACAGCAGCACCAATAGGAGGTCAAAGCTGCTAAGTGCACAGCAATTGGATTGATATTTTTTTAATTTGTGTCATTGTTTTATACTTTTATTTTTATTTAATTTTTTAAAATTACAAACTTAAGTTACATAAATTACAAGTTATAAGTATAACTTATAACATATTAATAAGTAATAACTTATAAACTTCAAAAGATTCATTCAAATCTTGAAAACATAATCTCAAAAAAAAATTTAAAAGAAAACTTTATTAAACTTACAAACTTAATAAGTAAAAATTAAACAAAATATCTTTAAAATAAACTTAAGTAAAACTACATTATAAATTTCAAAACTATTAAACTTAGAAAAATAAAAAAATATTCATATTTTCGTAATTCAAAATAACTAAAGAAAATTATTATTTTTTGAAATAGGTGTCGTCCCGTCCCGTTCCATTCCGGTCCGGTCCGGTCCGTTCCGGTACCATCCCGGCATATAGTGGGATGGGACGAAACCGAGTATTCATCCCGATAATTACGGTCCGGTTCATCCCGTTACCGATCAACCTGTTCCGATCCGGTGGTCTCGGTCCAGTCCGGTGCCCAATCTTAGGCCGACCAAGCCAGAGTTAATAACTATACCATACAAAGGATGGTATAAACTCTGTGCTCAGAAAATGACCCTGCAGTTCAATATAAAACGGTCAATAAGAAGCAATGCAAAGCAAAACAATGAAAAAATGCAACGCAATGCTACGCAATATAATGCAATGGCTAATGACCCTACCGGTATACAATCTTCCCCAAAAAATGTTGTGAGGTGGGACCCATGAGTGACTCGTGAAGTTCATATACCCAGGACTCGAACCAGGACATTCGTCAATATAATCTGTCTGGTTCAATAAATTTACTTTCAAGTCAAGCCATCAAGCCACATTTCACCACTTTAAGCATATTGCTTTCAACACAAAGCCCATTTTGGAAAATCAACCCCTCATATGTGATAAAATGCCTGAAACTGAGTAAAATCTCGACAAGGATATAATTTCAAGTCATAAAATACATATCAGCTAAAATCCAAATCTCAAATTCCACAACAACAATCAATCTAATACAATGTGCACAAAAGACTAACCTTGCAAAACCAATTTGGCATTGCTCTCAAAATCTTGTAGTTCATTTACTAGTAGTTTAGGTCCACACAATTTTCACATGAAAAAACTCAACTACAGCTTTAAGTGCACAGGAGAAGCAACATTCCTTAAACACTTTGCCACCTCCGTTTTCAGGTCTTAGAACCGGTTGCATTGAGGCCTACAAACCACACAGGAAAAGTTGCACATGTACCCGCTTCGCTTCTGTTATTATTGAGTGAGATGAAAATAAAAAATACTCCACAAATGATATTAGGGCAAACAATGACTACCTCCTCACCATTGATACTTGCCCTCCTCCTTTTCTCGGGCTTGGGACCGGCTGACTTGACAGGCGGGAGTTACAAGGGTACCACATAAAAATGATGCACCAAGTATGCCATGACTATGACTACTCAACAACAAAACAAAACAAAACAAAGAAACTCTCGGATCGAAGGGGATAATTTCCTCCTAACAAAATCTAGGACATACACACTCGGATAACTAGTAATGAAGGCAATAAACTGACATGCAAAACAGAATGTCTCCTTGAGAAAGGAAAATTCCCAGAACTTGTACCCAATGCAAATACTACCAATTATCTCGTCCAAGTCCAATTCTAACAACATAAAAGCCGAAACAAAACCAACCACACACCACACTGCCCAAGATCAAAACCAGAAAAATAACTGACAAATACAGAACAAATGAAAGCAATCAACTAGGAAAAATGATATCACATAACACCTGGAACCAAATAAAGAAAGCAACCCCGGACACAAACTATATATAAAGCAGCTACTTGGAAAATGATGACATACACACAAAAGAATGTGAATCTAAAAGAGATGTCAAAGCACATAGATAGCTATTTTGTAAGTAGAAGACGTAAGCAAGCTGTGTGCAAACAAAAACCTAACACAATTTTCACGTAAACGAAATCACAGAAGAAAGGAGGATAACAGCCCGTATCCCTCAAGGAACTGCATGTCATCAAACATGTTTAAACGGAGCATCTCAGACCTAGCTAGAATTCAAAGAGAAGGCAGAATGGAGACTACAAACCTTAAAACCTGATAGTACGTAAAAGCCACAGCCAGAGCCCTGAATGTGTAGAGAATTCTTGCATTCTTAATTGCCAAATATGGAAAGTAATAACATGATACGTCAAGGGAAAGAGGAGAGAGAGATTAGCTCGACATTTCACTGCCAAGTATCTATGTTTTAATTCTTGATTGCTAAATATGAAAAATAGAAGGATACCTTATGTGAAAGGGAGAGAGAATCAGCTCTACTTATCATTGCCAACTATTTGTGTTCTAATAAAATGACAAAAGCAGATGCAGGATTGCTCTGAAATTGCACCCCCTATATTCCTCAAAATTCTCCAAGACCCATATTCAGCAATAATATCTATTGTTATAAGACTGAAAATAACCCCAATTAGTCAAGTGGCAAAAACGCCACCAACATTTACCAAGACTAGACAAGACAAAGAATAAGCAAAAGCATATGCTTACAGATTAATAGAGGTAAAAAAAGAGACCTAAGATTCTACCATCTACAATGCGGAAGAACACCACCAAATGACAGAAGAAAGGTGACGAAAGCATTACATATAAGAGACCAGACAACCTCCTTTTTCTAGAAGCCAGAAAGATTTACAATGGGAGCACAAAAAACAACCACCTCAGAATTGGAGATGAACATCCCTAACATCATTACAGAAATTGTCTCCTTAAAAAGCAAATGAAGTTGGATCTTTTCATTTGTTATGGCTTAATCCTTCTATAGCAGATATTGGTGCACAAACCCCTTTTCTTTGGTGTGTCATAACAAAAAAAAAATGTAGAACGGGCTGAACAAATAACACATACCAGAGAACCAAATAACATTATTAGATTAGGCATACACCATCCCCTAAAGAAAGCGGCCCCTGATAGTGGTAAGAACATAATCATGAGGATGAATATAATAGCTCGAGACACTAGAGAAACAGATAGCAGTGCCAGTTGAGAACCTTCATGTTACAAGTAGTCTCAAGGAAGCTAACTTTGTAAGTGCCTATGAGTTAGAAGTGGTGAAAAAGATTGGGCCGAGTAAAAGGTTGGAGCATTTTATTTGGATCCAGCCCAATTAACAACTGGTTAAAACGGATTGTGTGTTAGAAAGAAGAGTTCTATGCAAATTATGTGTAGCTTTGGCTCAGTATGTTATTATCTCATTTCCCTTTTATAGTCTATTATCCCATCCCCTTCCAGTTAATTTTCTTTCTCTGTTATTGTAAGATTTCCTCATTAGTATTGCTCACCCGTTACTTTGTTGCTCCGCTTCTTAATTGTAATTTGGATTCACCAAGTATAGTATACATTAGTATCGTGTTTTGAAATTCGGGTTGTTACAGGAACCCAACCTCTGGTGTTTTGAAATTCGGGTTGTTATAGGAATCCAACCTCTGGTCGAGGTGATACACTTATGGAGGACAATGTTGATCAAGACCGTGGTGATGTACCTTATGTAAATAAACTGTAAATACCCGATTATCACCCTGTTGATAGGGTAGACAAAATGCAACCTTTATATGTTGCCACTTTGGCATCAGTTGTTGCCAACCCTCCCGATACAGTCAATCAAATGAGTTGGATGATAAGGAACTTCCTATCCAGATTCTAGAAATAGGGATTGTGGTATGCTGTCAAACTAGCATTGATTATGTGACGCCAATGCAGAGAAATAGGCAACAGAGGATGGGTAAACTATGTGCTCAGAAAATGTCCCTGCAGTACAATATAAGACAGTCAATAAGAAGCAATGCAAACCACAACAATGATAAAATGCAGCATTATGCTATGCGATATAATGCAATGTCTAATGACCCTACCGGTATACACTCTTCCACAGAAAATGTTGTGAGGTGGGACCCATGAGGGACTTGTGAGGTCCAGATACCCAGGACTCGAACCAGGACTTTCGTCAACATAATTTGTCCAGTTCAATATATTCACTTTCAAGTCAGGTCATTAAGCCACATTTCACCACTTTAAGCATATTGCTTTCAATACAATGCCCATCTTGACAAATCAACCCCTCATACATGATAAAATGCCTAAAACTGAGTAAAACTCGACAACGATGTAATTTCAAGTCATAAAATGCATATCAACAAACAAATCTAATATAATGTGCACACACAACTAACCCTGCAAAAGCATAACCCTGGCAAAACCAATTCGGCATTGCTCTCAAAATCTAGTAGCTCAGTTACTAGTATTTTAGGTCCGCACTTTTTGCACATGAAATTAGTCTCTCAAAATAAGAACAAAATAAGTAAACAGATATCTTGTTGAGAATGACGGACACCGTCCCAAAAGCTAGCAGTAAAATTTCACCAACAGCTTTAAGTGCATAGGAGAAGCAATATCCCTTGAACACTTTGCCACCTCCTTTTTTAAGGCTTAGAACTGATAGGTTTGAGGCCTACAAGCCACGAAGGAAAAGCTGCACCTATCCCCACTTTTGTTATTATTGACTGAGATGAAAATAAAATAATACTCCACAAATGATCTAAGGGAAAACATAGAAGACCTTGGCTACTTAAATTAGATAAAAACTCACAAATCAGAGAGGAAGAATAAAGAAAATAATGACTACCTCCTCAGAATTGATACTTGCCCTCCTCCTTTTTTCGAGCTTGGGACCGGCTGTGACTTGACAGGCGGAGTTAAAAGTGTTTCACACAAAAACAATGCACCAAGAATGTGTAAACTATGACTACTGAACAACAAAACAAAAACAAAACAAAATACAGCTCTACCAATAATCCAAGGACAAACATAAAAGACCATAGAATTACCTAAAAACTCTCAGATCAAAGGAAATAATTTCCTACTAACAAAATTAAGGACATACACACTCGGACAACTAGTAATGAAAACAATAAAGAAACATGCAAAACTGATTTTCTCCATGTAATGGAAAATTCCAAGAACTTCTACCTAGTGCAAATACTAGCATCTATCTCATCAAAGTCCAATTCTAACAACATAACAACCAAGACAATACCGCCACACGGCCCAAGATCAAAACCTGAAAAATAATAAACAAACACAGAACAAAGGAAAGCAACATCAATATAGATCAACTAGGAAAGATGGTATCACATTACACCTGGAACCAAATGAAGAAAACAGCTCCGGACATCAACTTTATATATAAAGCTACTACTTGGAAAACTGATGACAAACACAAAAAAGAACATGAACCTAAAAAAGATGTCAAAGTACATAGATTGCTAATCTGTAAATAGAAGACCTAAGCAACTTGTGTGCAAACCAAAATCTAATACCTTTTTCACGTAGACAAAAATCATGGAATAAAGGAGGATAAGAACCTGTATCCCGTAAGGAACTGTATGTCATCATACGCATTCAAAATGGAGCATCTCAAACCTAGCCAAAATTCAAAGAAAATGCGGGATGGACACTATAAACCTTAAAACTTGACAGTACGTAAAAGCCACTTCCCTGAAAGTGATGAACTATGCGCAAAAAGATGGAAAAAATTCTAAAACATAATAGCATTTCCACAACAACTGAACAAGATAACATGACAAAACTCCCTACCCACTTAATCACCAGAAATGCAGAGCATCAGCAAAAGCCAAATACCAGAACTGCCTTTATTTCTTATGAACAGAAGGCATAGGGAAATTGAACGATCCTACCCAAAATGCTAATTCACTAAAAATATATCATATCACAAATGCATTACCATAATACCAAAACCAATAGGAACGAATTACAAATAGAAGGATAAAAATAACCAAACCACAACAGCTACCAATCACTCTTGCTTAGAACTATATTCATTGATGCAACTAAAATCACAACTGGTCAAAGGCTGAATCCATAACCAACCCACCCACAGACGCACTCTCCCTCCGAGATTAACACCATAGTATCCTCGTTATAGACTAGATCAAATAGATTACAAACTAAATGACTACTTGCCAGTTCACAGTAACAAAAACAGCTAGAAACGTTCAAGAACGAAATAACAAGAAAAGTTAGATTAAAAACCACAAGAGGAGGACTCCCATTTTATTTTGAGCAACGGTTAGTTCGCACCAAGGAAAATGTAGTACATCATTAACAGGACACCAGTGCACTGCTCAAATTTCCAGAACACATCACTTTGCCCAAATCATAAAAAGAGATCATATAAACAGAATGTACCTGCGCACCCCAAAAAGACTTCCAAACACAATCAGATCTATAATTATCAAGCTAATCCGTAACAATCACATGAATAAACCGAGTTTGTTGCCAAAAACATCCTGCGATTATACCCTGAACTTAATAGGAAAATATAGTACATCATTAACAGGACACTGCTCAAATTTCCAGAACACATCACTTTCCCCAAATCACAAAAAGAGAACGCATAAACAGAATGTACCTACGCACCCCAAACATAATTCCAAACACATTCAGATCTATAATTATCAAGCTGATCAGTAACAATCACATGAATAAACTGAGTTTGTTGCCAAAAACACCTTTCGATTATACCCTAAACATAACAGGAAAATGTAGTACATCATTAACAGGACACCAGTGCACTGCTCAAATTTCCAGAAGACATCACTTTCCCCAAATCATAAAAAGAGAAAGTATAAACAAAAAGTACCTACGCGCACCAAAAAGAATTCCAAACACAATCAGATCTAAAATTATCAAGCTGATCAGTAAAAATCACACGAATAAACCAAGTTTGTTGCCAAAAACATCCATCAATTATACTCTAAACTTAACAGGAAAATGTAGTACATCATTAACAGGACACCAGTGCACTGCTCAAATTTCCAGAACAACTGAACAAGATAACATGACAAAACTCCCTTGCCACTTAATCAACACAAATGCAGAGCATCAGCAAAAGCCAATTACCAGAACTGCCTTTATTTCTTATGAACATGAAGGCATAGGGAAATTGAACGATCCTACCCAAAATGCTAATTCACTAAAATTATATCATATCACAAATGCATTATCATAATACCAAAACCAATAGGAACGAATTACAAATAGAAGGATAAAAGGAACCAAACCACAACAGCTACCAAAACACTCTTGCTTAGAACTATATTCATTGATGCAACTGAATTCACAACTGGTCAAAGGCTGAATCCACAACCAACCCATCCACAGACGTACTCTCCCTCCGAGATTAACACCATAGTGTCCTCGTTATAGACTAGATCAAATAGATTACAAACTAAATGACTACTTGCCAATTCACAGTTACAAGAACAGCTAGGAACGTTCAAGAACGAAATGACAAGAAAAGTTAGATTACAAACCACAAGAGGACTCTCTTTTTATTTTGAGTAACGGTTAGTTCGCACCAAGGATAATGTAGTACATCATTAACAGGACACCAGTGCACTGCTCAAATTTCCAGAACACATCACTTTCCCCAAATTATAAAAAGAGAACGCATAAACAGAATGTACCTACGCACCCCAAAAAGAATTTCAAACACAATCAGATCTATAATTATCAAGCTGACCAGTAACAATCACATGAATAAATCGAGTTTGTTGCCAAAAACTTCGATTATACCCTAAACTTAACAGGAAAATGCAGTACATCATTAACAGGACACCAGTGCACTGCTCAAATTTCCAGAACACATCACTTACCCCAAATCATAAAAAGAAAACGTATGAAAAAAATGTACCTACGCACCCCAAAAAGAACTCCAAACGAAATCAAGAAGTTTTAAATTTCATACCTTACACCAATCAGATCTATAATTATCAAGCTGACCAGAAACAATCACATGATTAAACCAAGTTTGTTGCCAAAAACATCCTTCAATTATACCTTAAACTTAAAGTACATCCTTATGTTATTATAATGAACAGAAAACATCCCTCAATTATTCCAAAAATGGCAAAATTCATCCTCATGGTAGTTTCTATCAAGAAATAACTGCTTAGCCTACAATCACCTATGATGTTCGCTCTCTTTTAGCTAATTGATAGATAATTCTAATTAAAGTGGACGGGCTAGGAAGGAGTTCTTTATCATCAACTTCATCGTAGCAGCAAGAGTGCTTCCATAGTAGATGAAAACAAAAAATATTTCAAGTAAATTATTTCTCAGCTCTATATGATTATTAATCGGATAAATGCTGAACTATTATTTGAAAGATGTACAATTTCTCCTTCATTTCCAAGAAAAATGAGGGAATTTGAAGTATGAACTTTAGTCTATTTTTCTTAGTAGATTCAATAAGAGTATCAATTTATGTTTTAGAGTTAAAACATAACTCTAAAACGAAATGAAAATGGGGAGACGGAAATTGGAATGTCTCCACAATTTTGCTCCACGAAATTGGCAGCGGAAGGGCATCTTTGTCCAGATTTTTTAGAGTTACATAAATAGGAAATAGGTCATTTTCTGGAGCAGTTTTTGGAATTTACAAGTCTCGGTGGAGTATCTCTAGCTTGGGAAAGATTAAGAGATTTTTACCAGAGTTAGAATCTTCTTCTTTATTTCATTTTTAACTATGTTTAGTACTCCCTCCGTTTCAAAAAGAATGACCTCATTTCCTTTTTAGTCAGTTTCAAAAAGAATGATCTCTTTCTTTTTTTGGTAACATTTTAATTTCAAGTTTCCACGTGGCATGTTTAAGGCCACAAGATTAAAGGGCAATTTTATACATTTGACATAACTTTAATTTAGGACCACAAGATTCAAAAGTCTTCTTTGTTTTCTTAAACTCTGTGCCAAGTCAAACTAGACCATTTTTTATGAAACGGAGAGAGTATTACATTTCATCTTGTATTTTCTTTTTCTAGTATGAGTAGCTAAACCTATTAGCTGGGGTTGTAGACTCTTATGGCTTTTATGTGATTGAATACTAGTTTATCTTGCTTATTATTATTTGGATTGTGATTATCTACTTGTTTACATTCGTATTTGTGAATTTGGTGGTTGCAAACACTAGATTTAGCCCTATATATTCATTTCTTGCACGGAAGGGTGAAAATTGGATTGAATTTTTAACAAGTAGCAAAGAATCAAGTATATTAAGGAATTAATTGTGCTTGATTAACGAAGTGGAACTAGGATTAGGGAGATTCCTATTTGGGTCTATCAATTGGGTCTAATATTTTCCTTTTAGTTTGGAAGAACTTTTGGAATTAGCTTTGCTAGATTGGAAAATTCTTGTAAGTAATTATCAATTGGATCATTTTCATTGATCTTATGCATTTGAGCAAGATACTTGTGTTCATGAACTAGTAATGCCATATTGAGGCTACAACCCCGGTCCCTCTGTTAATTGAAAAACAAAATATTGTTATTGCACTCTTAGTATTGATTAAATCCTAGCTTAGAAAACAGTCTAGCTTTATATTTAATTACTCAATCACTCTTTTATTTGAAGAATAGCTTAGAAAAGTTACAAATTCTCACACTCTTGACATCTTGACACGCGCGTACTCCTTGTGGAATCGACCCCAACCTTTGTTGGGTTTATTATTCATCTAAACTAATTGAGTTTCAAAGATAAGTTAAATTGACTTTGATAAACTAAAAAAGTGACACATAAAGAACACTGCTACCCTATGCACAGTAAATCCAACTAATATAACTAAAAATTACCAAATATCAGCTTATAGAAGGATGAAAAGAACAAAACATGAAATTCATGGTTTAAAGTTGTTAGTTTATTGACCAACACTAACAAAAGGATGAATCATACCATTTTAAAGATAATTAAGGGATGTTCTTTTATTTACTATGATAATAAAAGGATGTTCCTTAAATTCAGGGTATGATAATAGAAGGACCTAATGAATCAACCACAAGGCCAAGCCATGAGAGAGAAAGAGAGAAGAAGAAGAGAAAGCGTTGAAAACATACCTGCTAAGATCGTGAAGCAGAGGACTGAAGAAGAAAGAAAAAGAAAAGAAGAAGATGAAGAAGTTCTGAAAACATACCTGCTGAGATCATGAAACAGATCAGAGGACTGAAGAAGAAAGAAGAAGAGAGAAGCTGAAGGTCGCTGGCGACTGATTGAATAAACCCAATGCACAAAGGGGTCAAAAGAGAAGGGAACAATCTTCCGCCCCAAGTGCCTCACTTGCCTCCACCATCCATCACAACATCAACCCCATCTTCTGAAGAAATTGTCAAGTTGGTTGTATGGCCAAAGATCATCATGACCAATTTTCAATGTTTGCAACCACAAGGCCAGGCCTTGAGAAAGAAAAAGAGAAGAAGAAGAAGAAAAGTTCTAAAAACGTACCTGTTGAGGTCGTGAAACAGAGGACTTGAAGAAAGAAAAAGAGAAGAAGAAGAAGAAGAAGAAGAAGAAAGAAAAAGGTCTGAAAACATACCTGTTGTGGTCGTGAAGCAGATCAGAGGACTGAAGAAGAAGAAGAAAGAAAAAGGTCTGAAAACATACCTGTTGTGGTCGTGAAGCAGATCAGAGGACTGAAGAAAAAAGAATAAGAGAGAAGCAGAAGGTCGCTGGAGGCTGATTGAATAAACCCAATGCACAAAGTGGTCAAAAGAAAGGGAAACATTTTTTCTCCCCAAGTGAATCGACACAAGTGCCTCACTTGCCTCCACTATCCATCACAACATCAACCCCATCTTCTCAAGAAATTGTCAAGTTGGTTGTTACGGCCAAAGATCTTCATGACCAATTATCAATGTCTGCAAACACAGTCTTGATCCGAAAAAATTACTAGGTACCTAGAAAGAAAGACCAAGAATCAATTTTAAAGACGCATTTGAACAAACAGAAAGATGAAACAGAAGAATACCTGCAATTCTTGAAGTAGAGAGCCATAAGTAGTAGTGACAAGCTTAGAAAGAAGAGATGGATTATTGTATATTCAATCATATGTCACTAAAGTCACACCTCCTTATGATCAATTTAAAAAAATTCTACCATGTTTCCCACCCAACAGCAATTAAAAACAAGAATCTGTAAACAAGATTATCCTACACAGCTCTTATCTACCACAAGAAGATCAACTCTTACTACAAAGACGCAGAAAAAAGGAAGAGCACAAAACCCCAAAATCTTGATCGAATAAACAACCTTAAGAATTAACCCAATTTAATATATTTCTATTATATCTCCTTATAACTCAATCTTGATCCGAAAAAATCACTAGGTACCCACAGAAAGAAAGACCAAGAATCAGTTTCAAAAACACATTCGAACAAACAACAAGATGAAATAGAAGAATACCTTCAATTCTTGAAGTAGAGATCCATAAGTAGTAGTGGAGAAGAGACTGAGTATTGGCATATGCCACTAAAGTCACACCCCCTTATGATCAATTCAAAAGATTTCTATTATGTTTCTCAGCCCACCCCACAGCAATTAAAAACAAGAATCTGAACACACACAACTCAACAACATCAACTCTTACTAAGTGAAACGCAGAAAGAAAAAAAGGAAAACCCCAAAATCTTGATTGAATTAACCCAATTTAATATATTTCTATCTCCAATTTTGATCCGAAAAAATCAGTGGGTACCCAGAAAAGCATTTGAACAAACAAGAAGATGAAACAGAAGCATACCTGCAATTCTTAAAGTAGTAGTAGCCAACGAGGAAACACTAATCGACATTGTCGATTTTTCAAATCATCAAACGTAATTAAAGAAGAAAAAAGAAGATGAAGAAAACGTACCTTGGGCTAAAGAAGAAAGAAGAAAAGAGAGAAGCTCAAGAGAACGTTGGTCTGTGGAAATTAAAGAAGAAGAAAATTTGTAAATTTTTCCTTACATAGAATCTGTAAAGAATTATATTAGGAAATATCACTTAATTTAGGAAATATCCCTTATTTAAAGTTATATATATTATATTTAATTTTATATTAATAATAAAGGGAAGAAATTGGTGGCAAATTCCTTACTTATTTTTTTTCTTTTTTTCTTTCTCACG
>JAJOOF010009201.1:0-18915 GCA_029582545.1 Solanum lignicaule | reverse complement strand
CTCCTTCTTCTCTAAGTGCTCTGTGTATTCATCCTTCATCAATCTTCTAGCAAAGGTACGTTTCTTCGGTCTTTGTTCATGGAGGTCCGTTTAATCGGCATCTGTTAAACGAAATAGCTATCAAGATCTGTTTTTTAATTTTAGTTTCTTCCGGTTTTGCTCATTTTACCTAGCGAAAAATGTATTTCAATTCAGTTAAAACGTTGTTTAGAGGCGGATCTAGCATAGAAGCAGTCTACATACAAGAAAATAGTAATAAAGTATATATACATAATTTGTGTATGTAATTGTGCCCATTATTAATGTGGTCTGTATGCAAGAAAATGATTTTTTTCTAGGAAAATAACGGGGTTCCTTACTTGGTTGTGTTCGGTAGGCAAGCGAAAAATATTATAGTAAAAGTATTTGTATGTAATCTAGACAAATACTCTTGGAGTTGGGGGTGGGGTGGTGGGGATGAGGGCTAGGGTGTGAGGTGAAGATGAGGTTGGTTGGAGGGTGGGGAGAACACAATCAACATGGAATTGTATTTGTTGAACTTGTTTCACTACTTCTATTAAGGAAGTCATTTTTGTCATTTTGAAGCAACATAATTTCCTAGAGAAAATGTTTTCCATAAATTTGACCAACCGAACATTAGAAATTTGGTAAACATTTTTTGGAAATTGGTTTCCTTCATACCGAACACACCGTATGTATGTGCCTGAACCAATCTGATTGCTCAAGTTGTGTTTTTGTGACTCAAGTTCTCTATGACTTTTATCCATTTTTTGTTTCTCATGTGGGTTTTAATTATATTTTTTTAGGAACAATGAGTCGTTCAAGTAGGACGATTTATGTTGGTAATCTTCCTGGTGATATTCGTGAGCGAGAAGTGGAGGATCTGTTCTACAAGGTACTTGTATTACACTTAGCTTCATACTTTAGTTGGATGTCATTTACTATACTCCTAAACTTAAATGTGTGTGGCGTGTAATTGTAGTATGGCCCGATAGCACATATTGATCTGAAAATTCCACCAAGACCCCCGGGTTATGCTTTTGTTGAGGTGAGTTTTGACTGCACTGGCTAAAATGAATTTCTTTGGATATTTCCTTCTCAAATTTTAAGCTATTTTGACATTTTTTTGTTGGAAATAAACACAGTTTGAAGAGGCACGCGATGCTGAGGATGCTATTCGTGGGCGTGATGGCTATGATTTTGATGGGCATCGTTTGAGGGTTAGTAAAATCTTAACAGCATATAGGATACACACATGAATCAACTGTATCCTCTGTTTACTTTGAGAAGTATGATTGACTTGCATTTTTGAATCAGGGTTTCCAATTCATGTATTAATTGCATTTTCGTTGACCTTAGCATTTCACTAAACCATTATGCTTCTTTATTAAATGCTTGTCCCAAATTAGTTGGGATCAGTTATATAAATTGTCTGTATCCATCCCACTTTATTCAGGTGTGTTTCTTTTCAAGGTTAGTTTGTCTTTCAAGGCAAATTAACATGTCTAATACATGTAAGACACCTAAATGCAAAATAGTTTTCTTTTTTGAGGTGCTTAAGCCTATTGAAATTGTTACATATATGCAGGTTGAACTTGCACATGGTGGGCGTGGTAACTCATCGTCAAATGATCGCTATAATAGTGGCAATAATAGTGGCCATAATGGTGGTGGTCGTAATAATCACAAATTTGGAGCACCCAAACGTACTGAGTATCGAGGTACGTTTGTTATTAATGTGCACCTAATTTTCTTTATTGCTTTTCATGTCTTCTTGATATAATTCACTTATTTATTTTCAGTTTTAGTTACTGGATTGCCCCATTCAGCATCCTGGCAGGATCTCAAGGTGAGTGGTGTCTGTGTGGTAAATTATAAGGACCGTGGCTAAAAGTGATCTTCCTTTTCTGGTATTTATCTTCTAGCCGCTGAATATTGGTATTCTATGTTTCTTATGTAGGATCATATGCGTCGAGCTGGGGATGTTTGTTTCTCACAAGTTTTCCGTGAGGGGAGTGGTAAGATGATTTGCAACAGATAGTAGTTTTATACTCCTCTTAATTGTCCTTTTGTTTTGTTTATACAAGGGTTTGTTTTTTACTATGCCAAAAGAACTTGCCTATATCAGGACCTATATTGGTAAATTAAGAGTCAAGTCTCTATAACTACCTTTTTTTTTTCCCTTTTCTGTCTTTCTTTTGGATTTTCTTCTTTGAGGAGTGGTGGGAGAAGGAAGGATTTTTGATCTTTTGTTTTGAAAATAGCAATATATTTGCTGTGGATAACTTGAATCTCAATTGTTTTGATGGCTCTTTAATTTACTGTCTTGAGCTGACTATCTTTCATAATGCAATTGGAAGGGCTTTCTCAAAGTACAATCCTTTCTTAAATCTTTTGTGTTGAATGTGACTGTGGTTCATCATTGGGTCTGCAAGTGTCTTTCCCCACCTTATAATAGCTAATATTATCTTTTCAGACCCAATCAAAACCAAATCTTGCTCTATGGCCCGTGAATAGATGATATCGGAGAATGATGATTAAAAAGTTTTGGGCTATTGTTGAGAACAAAATTGCTGAATGCTGCAGTAACGTGCATTAGTTATATGTTTGATGACTTCTGGCTTAGTTTATACTTTATACTATAATGTTTAGCCAACTTGGCTGGATAAAGTGATTGCGTCCCTCAGTTTGGATGGGATTATGGGTGCTATTACTAATCCTGGTAAAATGGTCAGGTTTGATATATTATATATCCTTTGGCTGAAGTTTGTCGTTGTACATCATCATTCAAGACATAGTTCCATCCGTTCTAGTCAGAAAACTATTTTTCTCTTTTGGTGCCATAGTAATATAATAAAACAAGAAAGAATTACAGAGTTAAAAGAGTATAACATCAAGAAAAAGTAAATGAAAAAATTGTAGGGGTAATGCATAAAGTAAAAAAAATAGCAGGGAAAAATAAAATAGAGCAGAAAAAGAAAAAGGAGAGAAGTCTAAAAGAAATCCTTGGTTTAGGGTTGAGGAAAGGCAGTAATGTTTCAACCCAGGTGGTGTAGAAGAGGAGATCAATTATTTTTGGGGCATTGTTGGAGAGGTAAGTGGGAGCTCTGTTGGACGATAAGGAGAAGATAGAAGGAAATAAGAGAGCTTATTTTTTTAATCTTCCATGTTTAATAACATCCTGTGCTTACCTGTGTATTCCTCACTCTTTGAATAAATGTTGATATGTGTCTGGATGTAATGCCTGGATTATGTTCCCCCTTGGTGATAATCGTCCTCCATAACAAGATAGTACTGCTATCTGGCTTATTGCATGTTACCAACCTTGAATAAGACAGATAATAAAGAGGCTAATCTAATATGTGGGCTTAACAATGGATACACCAAGAATAGGAGTGGGTCTGGCTCTAATACCATACCATGTTAAGGAAGTGGACAATTGGGCCTAACTCAACTCCAAAAGGTAGCTTAGTGCCAGATCATGCAATAAGATCTCTTTTTCCCTCTTTCCTTTAATTGTTTAAGATCATGCAATAAGATCTCTTTTTCCTTCTTTCCTTTAATTGTTTCAGTTAGCTTGTTATTTGGTTTTACATAGAAAATTGTCATCATTTTGTCAGGATGAATATACTAGAGCCTTTATAATTAAGACAGTTAATAGACAGATGGCAAAGATTGTTTCTGACTCTATAATAGGAATTTAATAGTTGATTTTACCCTATTTAAATGGAATTCAAAACGGTGATTGCCACTCAAAATCTAGGGTCAGCTGAAATTTATTGGATATTTCAATGTCGTGGTTGTGAGTTGTGACTAAAATGGCCCAAATGTATAGCTGAGCAGTTCAAGGACCTGTGGAAATAATGTGCTTCAGATTTTTCTTATTTCTGTAATCAAATGCGGTGCTGCCTTATCTTTGAAATAATTTCTTGTGCTTCTACTCAATTTTCGTTGTGTCAAGCACCCTAATCTTGCTATGACTTGTGAATTTACTCTCCTTAAGTGATTCTTTTGTGGTGGATGGTGCGCTAACAATCAGTTTTGCTCTTCAGGGACCACTGGGATTGTGGATTATACCAACTATGACGACATGAAATATGCTGTAAGTTATCTCCTCTTTCTTATTCTGTATATTATCCTCAATTTTTGTTCAAGATATATTAAATACGTTTATGCTCGACTAACAAGTGTAAATAATGTTCCTTGTATGTAGATAAAAAAACTTGATGAATCTGAGTTTCGGAATGCTTTTTCCCGTTCAACAATTCGGGTATGATGTTTTTATAACTCAAATACTATGATTATAGGCTGCTTAGTGCCTTTTCTTTTGTTAGCCTATACCATTGTCTTATGCTTCATCAAAAAACATTGCATTGTCTTATGTAGGTGAAAGAACATGATTCTAGAAGCCGCAGCCGCAGCCGTTCTTACTCGAGAGGAAAGAGTGGTAGCCGTAGCCGCAGTTACAGTCGTAGCCGGAGCAGAAGGTGTGGATTATGTAGTTTGCAGGTTTTATAGTTTGTTACTTCACCTTTGAATGCTACTATGTATCTCATTGCTGCTCTCTTTCCTAGCAGCAAATCTCCTAAAGCTAAATCGTCAAAGCGTACAAGATCTCGTTCTAGATCTGTCTCTTCTCAGCCCCGTTCTGGGTTAAAAGGACGCTCTTTGTCAAGGTAATCTTCCTTACTGGTCATATGCTATCCATTTTGTTGTTGGGGCAGGTTATGTAAAAGTAGCATATAGTACAAGGTTAATGTATATTTTTATGCAAGTCCTTGTACTCGTCTTTTTTTGAGTCAAAAGTCCTTGTATCTATCAGTTTATTTGAATCATTTTAATCTTTTCGTTGTGAAAGCCACCTGGGAATTAACTGTTGCATCTTGCACCTCATTCATTTAGTGGGCAAGCAGCTGAGCACTTTGTTTCCAACCCTTAATCTTAACTAGACTTTGTATTGTTGTTGACATGAGATGGCTTTGAAGCAAAAAGTTGTTTTGCAGTGTGACCAATTTAACATTTTTCACACAAGTTGCTTGTAAATTTGACAAATTCAAATTGCAAATCTCATCTGCAAAATGATTTTAATTGTTCCCCCTTCTTGATTTTTCGAGAAGCATTATTTTGGTTGTACATTATTTACGATAGATGTGGTAAGTTTTGGCCCCACAACGGCCTTCTTTCCCCGTATATATAGAGCAACAGATCATGTGTATTGCGTATGAACGTTAAGCTTCTAATCCTTCATTCAGTTTGGATCAATATCGTCCTTTCAAAATTGTAAGTGAACCTTTTGGAAATTTGTCAAGGTTCTAGATCAACATGCAATGGCTTAGTGGGTAACTGGTTAGCTGTCATTAGCTAATATGCTGCTCCTATTGTAGTTTCAAGAGGCCTTTTGTTATGGTTAGGTACAATTCTACATCTTTTTTGGGTGGCATAGAGATAGCCAATGTTAATTTCTTTCTGCTTCAGGGTGTGTCTATCCAAAAAAACCCAGTCTGCTTCAGGGTGATAGATCTTTTTGAACCTAAGCAATGTCAAACGATTTGATAAACCAGACAAGCTAGGGAACATCATAAGTGCAGAGTCCTGTACATCTGCTCTCGGTGCATAGGATTGTTGTTTTTCTTTTAATTATGCTGTGTCCAACTGTGATTGCAACTTCTGCTATTAAATATGTGGTCAACTGGTCATTCAGTTATGAAAAGATGTCTTGATACTGCATTTCAGAATCCATTAGAAACAAAATAGTTGTTGGGTGTTGGATTTAGAAGTTGGTTGTTCCTATGCTTCTTGCAACTTTTGCATTTTGGAAACGTCGGGAAAATATTCTGTGTTGTCAAGGTATCATTTATTGTTTCCTTTGTAAATATGAGAAATCACATTGTTGGTTTTTCTAGATGTTGGATATATACGAGGATCTTGGATCTTGAGTGGATATGGTCTTGCCTACAACAAATTTTGTTGTGGAGGTATGCTGTTTTCTAGATGGCAGCTTCGGAATCTTTTATGGTGTCTCTCCTCTAATGAGCATCATGAAATGTCCATCGATGATAAGATTGGGAACAAGAAGATCATGGATTTTGATGGTCAAGCTGGACTGGCATACTAAAACTTCTCTTTGAATTTGGGATCGCCATCTGGCAAGCTAATGAGACACTAATTGGTTCTTTCAGTTCCTGTTAATTGGTCTTTAAACAACACAAACTTAAATTATTGACTAGAACTCTTCCTTAACTAGGTAACTTGCATGGCTTCATACTTGTCATTGTTTTCTCTTTGGGATGGTGAAATGGTTACGGGTTTCTGCATATCTACTTTGATTATGGCCACTCCGACGTGGAAGTGGCATCAAGGCAGTCGGATGAAAGTTGTTAAGCGGAAGGTTGGATATTAAATTGAGTTGTTTCTGGACATTTTGCAGATCTCCATCAAGATCCAGATCCCCAGTACCATCTGTAAGTCAAATGACTCTTTCTAAGATAAAAATGAAAGCTTGGAAATATTGTATCTGGTGGTAGAACTATTTTGTCTTGTTACATTTGTATTAAGATATTTGATTACACTCTTTTTTACTTGGAATCCTCTCTTTGTTTGTTGGCATTTTATATTTGACTGGATTGGTCTCAGCGCCCCAAACGTGTGAGCAAAAGTCCAAAACGTGCAAGTAAAAGCCCAAAGCCTCGCGACTCCAGGAGAAGCCAGAGCTTGAGTAAAAGCCCAAAACCTCATGATTCCAGGAGAAGCAAGAGTCCAAGCAAGAGCCCAAAACTGCGTGATTCCAGGAGAAGCAAGAGCATGAGTAAAAGCCCAGAACCACGCAATTCCAGGAGGAGCCCGAGCAGGAGCAAAAGCCCCAAACCACGCAATTCCAGGAGAAGCCCTAGCAGGAGCCGCAGCCGGAGTCGCAGTGGGAGTTTGTCGAGGTCCTCTTGCTCATCTGGCCTTTTGTAGATTAATGAACAGTCATTATCTGGTTGCTTGAGGCATAACGTATCATAACTATTTTGTTGACTATTGATTACAATTTTACAGGTGAGAGCTGTGTTGTGGATTAAGGTGTTGCTGCTGGTCTGAGATTGAGAGTGTGCTGCTGTGCCTGAATAGAGCAGCTGAGCTGTTGGTGTCATCTTTTCCGATAACTAGTCCAGATGAATGGCTTCTGAATTTCTTGGTTCAGGACCAAAATAGAACTTAACTGTGAACCTTTCCTTCTCTATAGACTTGGGGAAGATTGCAGTATTCTAGTATTTTAAGAAAACTTTGCAGCATGTATGATTGCAAAAATTGAAAATTATGTCTTGGATTTTTGCAGATTTTGTTATTTGTTTCCTGCAGGTGAATGCTACTTATGTAATGACATTATTGTCTGCACTCTTGTGACTTTGTAAGTTCTTTTCCTGATTTGTTTCTGTTTTCTGATGCAACAATGTACCCAGTGCAATCTCACAAGGGTCTGGGGAGGGTGGTGTGTTATGCAACCTTACGCCCTGGTTTGCTGATGGCATAGGGCCCGTCACCTTAGATCTTTGTGATTGAAGGATGTTTATTTCCCTTCTGTGATAGCCCTTTCTCGTCCCACTTCGAGAAATAGAACTGACTAGTTCACATAGTTGTATCCATTCCTTGCCCCGAGTTTGTTATTCAACGCAACAATTCTTGAACAACTTAGAGGGCCTATCTTTTCCGCTCTATTAGGGAGATGCCTTTCTTTTCTTCTCTACCAACAAGTATGTCAATGGGTCTAGAAACTCAATGCCACAGTTTTTTGAACGACTTAAGAGTGGTCTTCTTTTCCGCCCTATTAAGGAGATGAAAACAACGATCAAAATCGAATTCAATTGTCAGCTGATTCTATCGAAAATAGAACTTTTTTTGAAAGAAGTGTGGATCCCTCTGATTAAGAAGCTCTATTAGTTGTATAACAAGTTTGTACGCTGTTAATCATTCTTGTGGACAACCTTGATATATTTGTGATGAGGGTAGCTTTCTTCCCCTTCCTTGTAAGGCGAAATGAAGCCATCTTATCCCATTGAGTGCTCTACCTCGGACCATCGACATCATAAATAGATTTCGAATTTAGGTAAATTTAGAATGACTAAGCATATCGATGAAAGGGAAAACTTAGGACAGAATAGCTTATAGTGTTTTATTTCATACATAACATTGTGATCCACACTACACAAGACACTGAGGTATTTTTTTAGGCAACATGGTACACAACAATTACAACCTTATAAAATATAGATACTGAGAGTGAAGAAATCAAATAAGTACACACAAACAACTGAGTTTCTTTTCTTTTCCTCCTGGAGTTGAAGAAATAGATCACATATTTGTTATCTTTAAGACTTATTCACTGGGACAACACAACAAATCAAATGCCAAGTAGAAACAATTCAAGTTTTAGTCTTTGGTTTCTTCACAATCATCACACTGCAGTGGGCATGATGAGCACAGTAGTCACTTACACTACCCAAAACAGTCCTGCACAATCAATAATGAGTTTAGCACAATAACAAGTTTAAGTTATAAGCATTGATGGTGTAAATAAATTTGTATACAATCAGGCCACCTATAAAGTCAACAACAACATACCCAGTGAAATCTCACAAGCGAGGTTTTAAGAGGGTATAGTATACATAGATCTTAACCCCACCTTGTGCAAAGTAGAGAGACTGTTTTCGATAGATCCTCGGCTAATTTTTTTTTTTCCAGAAACAAGTTTGAAATACCAAGGAAAAGAAAAAAATAGTAAGACAAATAATATTAGTAATAGTAATGATGAGGAGAAGAGGGAGCATAATAGGTACTCCAACTAGAGCCACACTCTCTCAAAGAGAAATCGCTCGACTACTGACTAACTTTCTACCCTAATTCTCGACTTCTATGCTCTTCTATCTAATCTAAGGTCAGATCATCTATAAGGCCATCATGCAAAAACCTAGGTAATAAACGTTAACCGATATAACCTGATGAAAATTGGAACCAACATGTTATAGAGTAAAATCGACAATGCTAGAATTATCATTGAGAATTACTCGTTAATTAGAAATATAAACAAGCTATATACTGTAAGCGTATATAAATTAAATTTACCTCTTTATAACTCCATAACCATGACAACCAACAACTAAAACAGAGGCATGAAGTTTCTCTACAGCTTCACAAAGGACATGCCTAGCATCACCTTCCACAATCTCAACTACAACATCATTCACCTACAAAATATTTAAAGAAATCAATCAAGTTGAATTAATGTTGTATATAAAATAATTTTTTTTTGAAAAAAAGAGATTGTTTTAATAATAATAATAAATTACAGATTTTGCTTTGCATATCTCCATAGCTTTCTCTACAACCCTTGCAGCAATTTTCTTTAAATTAGACTCTATGGCTGAAAAAGCTTCCACACTCCCTACACAAGTCATAAAAAAAAGGAAAATCAAGACATAATTTACATATATTTTTGAGATTTTTCGAGCTAGTGAGCGATATCAATTCGCGATAGAGAACAAGAACGTTCTTTAGTTATTTTTTCTTGCCTAGAGTGATTTGTTAATACTATTTTCTATATATTATAACTAAAATTGAATTATGTGACTTGTCTAATATTAAACTATTAGGAAGAACATGCTTTTATGTATTTAATTGTTTCTTCACATCCCTCATGTGTTACCTATTTCTTTTTTCATAGAACAAGCATATACAAATTCCTTTTTAATATTTTTGATAAATAATGTTAGTTTTGAACTCATCACCTCTATTTTACTCTAATACTACATCGAATTGTGTGACCATTTCATTAACATAATTTTATAATTATAGAGACACTATTTTATTTACCTAATTATATCTCAATTAGAAAATTAGTAAGTTTTTCAAACATGAGAAAAATGACTTTTCTATAAAAGTATTCAACAAATAGCATTTTACACTGACATGTCTTCCCTACTCTCCACACATCTCATCTTTCATAATAAATTATATATAAATATTTTTAAATTAATACTTTTTACTTACGTATAGAAAATAAATAAAAGACCACATATCTTTCTGAAAAATACATCTTTCAAAGAGAACATTTTCCACCATACCAAATACAACAAATTTAATCATGAGGCTTAAGAGTACTTTTCAATATGTGTCTTAAAAATCTCAAAAACTCAGCAACGTCTAATCAAATATTGTCATATAAATTGAAACGAAAAAAATAGTAAGACATACCAGGACCAGCAGCAAGACCAATGATGGAAGCAGGAGTAGGTTTAGCATGAAGAATAACAAGTTTAAAAGGAGAATTAGAATTATAATTTGTAAAAAAATGATCCAGAGTCCATTCTAATGCATAAAAACTATGTTGATTATCTTCTATTCCAACCACCATCATTGATTTTTCCTCTCCCATTTTTGCTATTCAATAATTTGAATTCAAAATTCTCTTCTTTTTTTTTGTTAATAATAAAATAAAATATTTGATGAAAAAAGCAAAGTAAAAGTAGAGAATTTGAACACGAAATATAAAGGGATTATTATGGATTTGTTTTATTCTTATGTGATAGAATCCAATTCAATGAGTTGGTTAGATAGAGAATTGAATTCTCTAGAATGTGATTCTAGAAAAAGACAAAAATAGATTCTAGCACAAAGAAGTAAACACATGAAAAAGTCAAGATCAAATATATTATAACATGGTAAATTTTGAATTGAGTATATGAAGATATGATTCAGTATTTTTATTAGACAATTTAATTCAAAATTTTAAAGAAAAATATTTGTATATATTTATTCACACTATTTTTAGTTATACATATTAACCTTGATTAAAATCAAAATGACATGTTAAAAAACCTTATATAAAAATAAAATACACACACAAACTCAAAAGCGAAGCCAACTTGAGGCTAAGAGGTTCAGATAAATCCTCTTCAATGAAAAATTATATTATTTATATAGTAGTAATTATTGTAATATAACTTTAAAAAATATTTTTTTTGACAATGTGTAGAAGTTTCTGGTGGGAGAATAAAGATATCGTGATGCTAGAAAATTCTATTAATTATATCTAATATCAAATTCTACTTTAATTGATCACGCAAACAATAGTTAAAATTGCATATAGAAAGAAAATAAACCATTTATATTCTTGAAGTTAAGGTATTATATGAAAACTGACTTTCTGATCCTTATTTGTTTTTGATGATTAACATATCACCTTCTATGTCGAATATAGATTATTACTCATTTTCAATTATTTTTAATTAGTGTTCATTATTGAGTAATTACTTGTTATTTAAATGAATAATCTGGTATGAAAGTTTTTTCCCCTTCCAATAAGCGAGATGAGATCGACTTTTTTCATTAAACATATAGGTATGAAGATGACTTGCTAAATTCACAATAGGGATCACACAAATAAAATCTTGATGACGTATAGAAACAAATTGAACCCTTTATATTTTAGGAACTAAAGTATATAATCCTTTTTGTTTCTTTTTATTATAGTGGTTAAGACATCATCTTTTTATGTTGAAGATAGATTTGAATTCTTATAAAGAATAAGTATCGATTCCAATCGCTTTTAGTTAATATTCACTGTTGAAACTAGCCATATGGATGGAAGAAATCTATATTATCCATTTCTCTACGAGAGTTTGTCATTTTATTTGAAAATTAGCGTGTGATCATAAAGATTTTAAATACAATATGTTATATTTGGAATTTGATAAACACCTAAAATTATATTTTCATTTTCACTTTTTAAAAAACAATCCCCATTGAAATTATATTTCATATTTTTTTTAAAAACATTCAAATTTTAAATATTTGTTACCTAATGTATGAAAAATTCTAGTTTTATTTACGGTGTGTTCGGTATGGATAATAAAAAAATTTAGAAAAATCTTTTTTGAAAAAATAAGTTACTTAAAATGAGAAAAATAACTTTCATATTGAAAATATGAAAAATAAGTTCCACAAATGACCGTTTTATATTGATTGTATCCTACCTGCTTTCATCTTCGCCCCACCCCTAACCCTACCATCTCACACCCCCAATAATAGCAATTACATACCTAATGTATTCTCATAAATGAGGCTATGTAAAGGATATAATATACATAAATGTTACTCTTTACTTCTTATAGAATGAAAAAATTGTTTTATTAAACAACCACAACAAATCAGTATAATCTTACAAGTAGTGTTTAAAAAGAGTAAAATGTACACAACTTTATTTCTATCTTTATACGGTAGAGAGGTTATTTCCAATTGATGCTGTGTATAAAGTGAATTTACTTTTCTATTCTATCAATTTATGATAATTAGTTATGTAAAACTATTTTTCTACATTATAAATTTTGCGTATACTCTAAACTAACCAAATTGGTTTGGCCAAAATAAGGTGACTAAATTATTACAAAATGAATATTGAACTAACCTAAGCAAATTATCAAATGACTATAGTCGATACGATTCACTGATCACAAGAAGAATTCAATAAAAGAGAACGTCTTACGATATAACAAACACTCCAATCACAAGGATGATTAAGTAAAAAGTGTTGCACCAAAAAGCAAACAAATTACAAAATAAGGTTACAATGGCCTATATTTTATTAAACCCACTAGTAATACATAGACCATACTTTGCTCCTCAGCCTACGAGATATTAGCAGTCGTTTTCAGCTATTGTTTCTAAATCTTACTATTTAGTCAACTCAAGTGACTTAGCCCAAGCTGGCCTAGCCAAGATATCAGCAACCCAAGCACTAGCATGAGGCCTAGAATTGAACAAGCTCTTCACTTTAGTCCCAATCAAGTAGTGCAAAACCGGGGCGTGGTGCAAATCAGCTAGGGTAAAACTATCACCACCCAAATATTTCGAATTCTTGAGTCTAGATTCATAAACGTCGAGAAGTTTACTAAGTTTTTCTTCGTTCTCCGCCACGATTGCATCATCAGTCACCATGCCCAACATTGGCTTGATGACAATCTCATAGCTTAGTTTTGAACCAACAGGGTCAAATTTTTGGGCTTCAACTTCAATCCATACATACATGATTGCCATTTTCTTTGGGTCATTTGGTAAGAGTTGGTTTCCTTTGTCAGCATATGTGTGAGCTATGTATTGTGTAATAGCTCTTGACTCTGCATTCACAATAATTCACAAAAATCAACATCTATCGAAAATATCCTCTCTACCACACGAAGGTAGAGAATAAGGTCTGCATACATACCATCCTCCCCAAACCCCCTTATGAGACTATACTGAATATGTGACAAACATAGTATACAAGTTGTGTGTTCATTCGAACCTACTGAGATCTTGTAAACCAACGAAAAATGATAAATTGGAGTATTTGATCCTTAAATAGGTCGTACATTGACATAATATAGTTTGAAAAACGATTTTCTTGAGGTCTGCATACAATTTATCCTCTCCGGACCCCACCTAAGGGACTATACTAATTACTGGGTATGTTGTTTGCACAAATTCAAATTAGTCGAATTTGTTTGAGACAAATGTAGTATATAACTAATGGTTCAACTAAATATGAGGTGAACCAGCTAGTATACATGTTATGTGTTCATTTTGAACCAGTAACTTTTACTTCGATCAAGTAAATCAAATGAGTTGTGGTAATAAATCAAAACTTGAGCTTATAAAGTTCAAATCCTGAAAATCACAAATATTTGAAAAAAAATATTAAATTATGAATGCGTAAAAAAAAGTTAACTTACCAAAAAGCTTGAGATCTCCATCTTCAAAAGCAGGAACTTGACCAAATGGCTGAATTAACAATCAAAAGACAATTATAAGTAGATACTCTTTAATTTAAAATTTGATTAATGAGCAAGATTAACGCTAGCGACATATAATTTCATTTAAACATAAAATCTATCGAAAACAACATCTTTGCACCAAATTAAAGGTAGATACCCTCCCCATCCCACTCGTGGAATTACACTAAATATATGTTGTTATTGTTTATCTAAAGTCCCAATTAATACAAATTCGCCCAATTAATAAAAAATGAATCTATATTTTCAGACACTGAATGTACATAGTCTAATTTTTTCTTATATATATAATATATAATTTTTTGACGAAAAACGTCTATTCTGTATAAATATAATAAATCGAATCTATTCGAAACCAACAACTATTAGTCAAAAAAGAAAGATAAAAATAATACTATAATACAATAAAATATTTCACCGGATATGTTGTTACATACATTTAGGGAAATGAATGGTTCCTTTTTATGGTCACCCTTTTGCAAATCAACATGAACAAGTTCAAAATCAAGATTTTTCTCATTGAGTGTAGCTACAACTCTCACAACAGCAGGTGACAACATAGGGCCATGAACCTTAATAGCCATTATTGCTACTAAAAAATGAAATTTGTATGACAAAAAAATGTTGAATGATGAGTTGAAAGCATGTGTTGGGTGTAGTATATATATAATAGACCAATAATTAATGTTATTTGCACTTTCTAGGAGTAAGTCAAGAAATAAATTTCTAGAATATTATACTATTAATTATGAAGAATATTACGTATGGGCCTACATCACATAATGATGTCATTCACTATGTCCAAAGATATAATAATGTAATAATAATAATAATAAAAATAATAATAATAAAAGCTGAATTAAATGACATTTTTTTTTGTATTTAAGTATTAAATTATTAAAAGAAATTTTCAATAATTTATATATTTAGAAATCACATAAGTATTATTAGTTATAATAATTAACAACTTAAAATATTTTAAGAAATCATATAAAAAATTTGCGGTCAAATAAAAATTTGATTTTTACTCTTCAAAATTCATTTATGTTACATAAATTAAAACAGAGGGAGTAAAGATAATTTTAATAATTAAAAAGGAATTTTAAATAATTTATATATTATAAATTACATTAAAAGTATTATGATCACAATAATTAACAAGTTAAATTACTTTAAAATTTTTCAAATAAAAAAATTGATCAACTCTCGAAATCGATTTGTGATATATAAATTGAGAAAGTAACACGTATTGTATTTTATTTTATTTTCTCATTTTTGGATGATCAGTAACTTGAAAATCATTTTTTGAAAACAAGTTACTTGAAAATGAGAAAAAAGCCTTTGATATTGAAAACATGAAAGTAAATTCTACAAATGTGTAATGACGTTTCATATTGATTATATCCTCCTCATTTTTCAACACACTCCACTAATTAGTATTCCTTTGTATATATCATTTTATATGACTCACTTTTCTTTTTAGTTTGTCTAAAAAAATTATATTTTCTATATTAGTAGTAATAATTTAACTTTAAAATGCTCATTTACAGTTAATGAAATGATTTATAGTCATACAAACATCTATAACTTGTTTTAGATCATAAATTAAAAAAAAATTCCTTTTTTATTGTTGATAAATTCCATACTAAGTTAAATTATATCATATAAACTGAAACGAAGAAAACAGTTACACAACACAAAAACAAAAAAGTTAAAAAGAGAAAAGGTTCATGTAATTTTATTAAGTGGTGCAATTTTGATAGGGGTGTCATTTTATTGAGTGGTACAATGTATTGGTTCTTTGTTTAAGGATTCTTTATTTGTCAAATAATAATTGAATGAACGTGAGATAATGTTAGTCATAACCTCCTTTAATAATTTTGAGGACAACTACCTTAATTTAGTAATTTTTTTGTATATGGGGTAGGTATATAGACTTCAACAAGAACAAGTTCTACTAAACTTCAATATTTTTCTTTGCATATTTTAAGAATTTAGTACAAAAAATTAGAGTACATCTAATCTAAAACAAAAATAGGAGTTAATGTTGAGAATACAATTTTAAATACATTTAACTTTGCTCAAACAATTGCAAGTGGTTTTGTGTTGTCTACTATTCAATTTAATAAAGCTTTTCACCTTTTTGAGATTTGGGCAATGTTTGTTGACTTTGAAAAAATCACAATAAACTCAGTATTCCTCCACCCTTTTTACTTGTAAAATATTTTCTAATTTAATTTTCCTTTTTTACTTAATATGAACAAACAATTTTTTCTTTTTATTATATCCTCAATTTATTAATATTGAGTTGATGTCTTTATATAGTGAATAAATATGTTTAAGACTCTATCAATTAATAAGGATAAAATG
Source organism: Solanum lignicaule (assembly GCA_029582545.1). Taxonomy (NCBI): domain Eukaryota; kingdom Viridiplantae; phylum Streptophyta; class Magnoliopsida; order Solanales; family Solanaceae; genus Solanum; species Solanum lignicaule. The sequence continues at coordinate 2,740 of JAJOOF010009201.1, read as the reverse complement.
ATAAACTCACTCTATCAATCATTGTTTACTTAATAGGTGTACCAAGTCGAAATTTGACAAGTAAAAAAAGGACGAAGGTAGTAGAATTTTATAGATTGAGAGTTCGGTAGAAGCTAATATGTCACAATTTTGCTCGAATTTTTGTAAGGTAAAGACACTATTTTCAATTGATAATTCACAATCTCCTTTTTTATTTAGACTTAGATCTGACAACGTGAAACTCAAAAAAACAAAAAAAAAGGAGTACCTTAAATTCACATTTAAATAATATTTGGAAATTATTTTTTCATAAAGAATTATATGTGGGCATTAAAGTTTGAGCACGTGGCTTTGAGTGTGATTGATTGTTGCAATGTCCAAACTTATTAATAGTGGTCACTTTTAAAAAGCTGGCCTTATAGCCATCGAACTTTCAGAAAATGCTCAAATATGTCATCGAACTTTTAGAAAAGGCTCATTTATACCATCCGTTAAAAGTTTGGCTCATCTATGCCATTACCGTTTAAGAAAAGGCTCATTCATGCCATTATTTTTTAACGGTGGTTTTGCAAAACCATTTTTTACACGTGGCCAATTATAATTCCGCCCAGTCATTATTTTTTTTAGAATTTTGATTTTTTATTATAAAAAAATAATGACGTGGCCGAATTATAATTAGTCACGTGTAAAAAATGATTTTGCAAAAAATGTTTGTTTAGAATTTTGAATTTTTATTATAAAAAAAATAATGACGTGGCCGAATTATAATTGGCCACGTGTAAAAAATGGTTTTGCAAAACCACCGTTAAAAAATAATGGCATGAATGAGCCTTTTCTTAAATGGTAATGGCATAGATGAGCCGGATGGTATAAATGAGCCTTTTCTGAAAGTTCGATGGCATATTTAAGCCTTTTCCCTTTAAAATAATATCCCAAAACTATTGCATTTGAGTTTAATTTAATTTGTTGCATTTTGAAAATGACATTCGAAATGATGCTTCAATTGCGTTATAAGTAGAAGGAGCTGGTACAAAATCTTCTTATATAAGGCTCGAAAATTAATCTAAGATCGCTATAGAAAGGAAAATCGAAGTCACAAAATGAACCTACTACGAGAGATTCATTGTCACAATTTCAAAAGAGTATTAAGTCGATAGGATTCACACACACGAAGAATTCAATAAGAGAGAACGTCTTACGATACAAGAAAGATAGGAAGAAAAAAAAGAGTGCACCACAAAGCAAAAAATTACAAAAGTGTTACTTATGGCCTAAATTTATTAACCTACTAGTAATACATAGGCCATATTTTGCTCCTCAGCCTACGAGGTATTAGCAGCCGTTTCCAACTGTTGTTCCCCCTTCCTTCCAAAGGGTTACTCACCCATCTGCCACTAATCTTACTGTTTTGACAACTCAAGTGTCTTAGACCAAGCTGGCCTAGCCAAGATATCAGCACACCAAGCACTAACATGAGGCCTAGCATCGAACAAGCTCTTCACTTTACTCCCCATCAAGTAGTGCAAAGACGGGGCGTGGTGCAAATCAGCTAGGGTAAAACTCTCACCACCCAAATATTTCGATTCCTTGAGTCTAGATTCATACACATCAAGAAGTTTCCCGAGTTTCTCTTCGTTCTCTGCCACGACTGCATCATCAGTCACCATTCCCAACATTGGCTTAATGACAATCTCAAAGCCTAGTTTTGAACCAATGGGGTCGAATTTCTGGGCTTCTACTTCCATCCATACTGACATGATTGCCATTTTTTTTGGGTCATTGGGTAAGAGTTGGGTCCCTTTGTCTGCATATGTGTGAGCTATGTATTGTGTAATGGCTCTTGACTCTGCATTCACAATAATTCATATATCAAAACCAAAGAAAGAAGTGTGTTTCAAGTGAATTCAATGTTAATTATGTGATGATTTTCATTGAATTGGGGAAAGATTTCATGGTACTTATATGCTGAGCATCTATCGGAAACAACCTCTCTATCTTCAGATCAACAAGGTAGAAGTAAGGTCAAGTTAAATTTTGAACCACTCAACGACTAAGTCAACCACTAATCTTACATTCAGGAGGTTCAAATCAATATACACACATAAAATAATTAAAAAATATCCCATATATACAATGTAATTTTTTACCAAACGACTACCTCTTAGCCATTCCTGATCCTAAAGGATATGTCCTGTCTCCTATAGTTCTTCATTTAAATACTAGACATAGTTCACTTGGCGTAGGGATCGAACTTGTGAGTTAAAGACACATGTCCCTCAACCTTTAGGCATAGATTAAGGGGGAGCTTACCAAAAAGCTTGAGATCTCCATCTTCAAAAGCTGGAACTTGACCAAATGGCTGCATAAATCAAACAAAATTATAAGTAGATACTCTTTTTCTTGACTCAAATCATACAATTACAATTACAATTGCAGTTTCTCGACTCGAATCATATAATATATATATGGAGAACAGAGCCGCAGCCAGTATTAGGAGTTTGGGATTCTAAATTTCCTTCCCCTTATTTACAATTGAGTTGTCAACAGTTTTGTTAGGAGTTAACAAGTTAATGTACATATATATTTACTTAATTTTCTAGTACAAGTAGAAGTACTAGAGAACGTCCAAACCCACGAACCCGTATTGGGGGTTCTAAATTTCTTTCTCCTTCCTTACCATCGAGTTGTCAATCAGTTTTATTAGAAATTCACATGTTAATATATATATATATATATATATATATATATATATATATATATA
>JAJOOF010009200.1:0-13014 GCA_029582545.1 Solanum lignicaule | reverse complement strand
ATGATGAAGATGTTATTAACAAGCTCTTTGAAGAAATGAATCAACCGGAGCAAGAGGAATCAATAAGTGTTAGTGACGGAGAGGAATATGAAGCTGAAGAAGAATGTGATGAACAGATAGATTCAGCCAATGATGATAATTTTTAGACCAACAATATATGGAAGACCCTCTTGTAGATATGGTCTATTGTAGTGTAGAATCTCTTTTTGCTTTTTATAAAGAACATAGTCGTTTAAATGGATTTGGAGTTCTTAAAAAGACTTCCAAAAAGAGAGGTTGTGAATACGCTAGGTCTGTCTCATTCGCTTGTGATATGAGTAGAAAACCAACTGCTAAGAAATATAGTAAAAGGGTTGATTGCAAATGCAAAGTTAATTGTGTTGTGCTGCCTGATGGTTCATGTCGCGTAACAACAGTTACGACGGAGCACAACCATGAGTTGCAACCATCTTTGGCATGTTTTTTTGGTTGCCACAGAAAAATAAGTAAGGCATTAAAACGAAACCTTGAAGCTTATGACATCGCAGGAATTAGACCTGCCAAAAACATTAGACTTTTGGAAGTACAAGCAAGTGGTCCAGATAGAATGGGATGCACACCTAAAGACTGTCGAAACTACATTCTTCAACAACGCAGGATGAGGACATTGTCATGCGATGCTGCGGCAATACATAAATTTTTCGCTTTAATGCAGATGAAGGACGATGAATTTTTTTATGTAATTGACACGGATAATGTTGGTAGACTTCGCAACGTAGTGTGGGTTCACACACATTGCAAGTATACGTATCGGGAGTTTAGTGATGTTGTTTGTTTCGATTCAACGTACTTGGTGAATTAATGGCGCATGCCATTTGCATCTTTTGTTTGTGTGAATCAACACAAACAATCTATTCTTTTGGGCTGCGATTTGCTCACAAGTGAGGATATTGAGACATACAAATTTGTTTTCTCTACTTGGCTGGCAGCAATGGGCAATGCACTCCAACGGCTATCCTCGCTGATCAATGTGAGAGCATCAAGGCAGCAATTGCAAAGGTACTTCCAGACACCATCCATAGGTACTGTATTTGGCATATTATGACAAAGCTGCCTGCAAAGCTTAAGGGTGTGTGGGACTTTAAGATTGCCAAGTCCGAATTTAAATCAATAATATATAATAGCATTACTATCAACGAATTTGAGGAAAAATGGGCTGGCTTTATTCAAAAATACGAGCTTCAGCATAGACTATGGTTTCATAATCTATACTTGGAGAAGGAAAAATGGATCCATGTATTCCTGAAACACTATTTTTGGGCTGGCATGATGTCCACCCAAAGAAGTGAGCCAATGCATGCATTTTTTTATGGTTATATATTCGGTCGAAGCTCTCTAAAGCAGTTCGTCGAGCAGTATGAGTTAGCCTTGCGATTTAAATATGAGAAGGAACTTCAAGCAGAAGCTGACTCACGAAAAAAGCATGCAGCGCCTTGTAGTGGTTTTGATTGGGATTTGCAGCTTCAAACCCATTATACTCGACCTATTTACGATGCCTTTGCAGCAGAGCATTTGAAACGGTTGTACCACTGTGAAATTGAAAGACATCATGACTTCAATGTCGTGGAGGGAGTTGAGAAGTACAATGTAACAGATTATTCCATATCTAATGATTTTCATGGAAATCGATTTGTTTACATTGTGGAATATCGGCCACAGAATCAATATCTGGATTGCAATTGCTAGAATTTTCAAAGTGAAGGTGTTGTCTGCTGTCACATTTTAAAGACTATGTCTCATTGTAGAATTAAAATGTTCCATGATAGATATATTCTACGCCGGTGGAGAAGGGACATAATTCGACCACACATAGGTAAATTCTTTCAAGGAGGCTATCCATCAATGACGGACGAGTACAAGAAGTACAATTCCTTGAAGAAATGGTTTGATAGGAATTGTGATGTGTTGGACAACAACGCTAAATATGTGGATTTCAAAAAAGTTTTGAAAGGACGTTTCAATGAATATTGTAATTGGAATGACGAAATGGCAGTCCCTAGCGTTGGTGATCCAGACTCGAAAGAAGATGTAACATTCATTAGGAACCCGATGGAAGTCCGAACACGTGAAAGGCCTCCGACTAATAGATGTAGGAGAGGTGGTGAAAGGTGGAATAGAACATATTATCATGCAAATCAAGTGGGTGAGACTAGTCAAGGTCGGAGGGGTGGTGGGAGTCGGAGTGTAGGTCGAAGGTCTGGTAGAGGTGGTCGAGGCGGTGGTATAATGATGTAGATTATTCATCCTTTGATAATGGTTTGCTTGGTGAAATTGTAGAAAGGGTTGCTTCCAACTCATTCAACGATTGATTAAATTTAAGATTGAGGCATGTAAATTTTTAATCTAAATCAGTTGTTTACATTTATGTTTGATAACCTATGTAATTTTTAATATTCTTTACTATTAAATTTATGTGTGTTCAAAATATCTTTTCATAGGAGTAAAAATGACAATTTTATTACTACGAAATTTCTTTATTATTTATTTATTTTTTACTGCAAAATTAAAAAATTTACTATTAAATTTGTCACTAGATAATAAAGAACCAAAATGTGAGAATGGATGGGATTATTCACTCTTCTTTTTTAATCTATTTATTGAACAAGTTTTTTAGAAGGTAAGAATATAAAATGTTACGTGTGTTCAAAAATGACTATTTGATACGAGTAAATTTGTCACTAGATAATTGGTCTCTAACAATTTTAATCGAAAAATAAAAGAAAAAGAAATAAAATCTGTGAATGGACAAGATTAATGTAGCTGTTCACTCTAATTAAAACTACTTGAGTATGCCTACAACTTGTTGAAAATACATGATTTGATGAGTTAAATTTTCTTTCACTCTTCTTTTTTAATCCATTTATTGAACAAGTTTTTTAGAAGGTAAGAAAGTAAAAAAGTAACATTTTCATACAAATATAAATGACTAATTTTTATAAGGTAAGAAAATATAGTTCGGTTAATTAATTTAATCATTAATATTTTCAATGTTACGTAATAATTATTTGAGGCGTTTAAAATACTAATTTCATGAAATATAAATTTTATTCTTATATCAAAATGTAAATAACATGAAATGACAGAATGGATTAGTTGTTCAAGCCTAAAAGAAGTACTTGAGTACACCTAGAGGCAAGAAAGTTGACAACATTTGAATTGATTAGTTGAATTTTCTTGCACTCTTCCTTTGTAAGGCAAATCTATTAATTAAGATCTTTTATCAGAAGGTAAGAATATAAAATTTAATTAATTAATTTAATCATCAAAATATTCTATGATATAAATTTTTTTAGACCTTTTGTTATTAATATTATTGAAAATAAACTTATTCTTATATCAAAAAATTGTAGTAGTAAATATAACAAAGGCGAACCGACGGAATAGTTTTATTATTTTTTCAAGTCTAAGATAAGTTCTTGAGTACACCTAGAATTTTGACAAGATTTGATTTGATAAGTTGAATTTCTTACACTCTTCTTTTTTAAGATCAATTTTATTGGAAGGTAATAATTTAAAATATAATTAAATTAATGCATTATCAAAATTTATTATGATATAAGTTATTTCAGACCTTTAATTATTAATTTCATGGATAATAAATTTAATCAAAAAATTTGAGTCGAAAATTAAAATAAAATGCACGGGAAGCGACGCAAAAATAATAACATAAATTTGGAAACCTAACCTAGACTCGAACTCATGACCTATTGACTAAACATTTAATCTTGCTTTAACCATTCGCACTGCAATAACATTCGTTTATAATTACGATAGGAACTATATTTACGCTTCTTAATGAATATCAACTCTCTCGTAAAAGGAGTAGCTAGCTTTCTTTGGGAAGTGTGTGGAAACTTTATGTACAAGCTATTAACTTGGGGAAGACAAACACTCAAGTTAGATTTTCGAATTCAAAGAGTTTCAAGTTTGAAGAGTTGTGACTTATCATTTGAGATGAATGGTATTGAGAGTGCTTCGGAAGTTGTGTTGGTATCACTATTCCCTCATTCTCTCCTTCAGCTAAAAAACAAATGAAACATTAATGTTCCCAAAGTGTTCTTTACCAAGGTCAAAGAGAAAATAAAGAACATATATATATCTCCAATTCATCACCGTTGATATAGTTGCTTCTCGTGAGGAAATCTCAGCCCTCTGATCTGGCTTGTCAATTATTACTCACTTTCAACAGCTGTCAAGTTTTCCCATTTGGATATTTTCCAGAAGATTGCCTACGTGTATATAGTTTTATTTTATATTATTTTTTTCTTTTCTTGTATGGTACATAGTTTGTTAGAATAGTTATTTTTGCATTCATCAGATGCGTACAAGTGTACAGGTGGGATTCAACTTTGTATTCACTCTTTACGTTTAAATAGCTTTGTACAGCCACAAAGGAATATACAGAAAAATCCAATTATCTTCTTTATCTCTATTTTTCCAACATGGTATCAGAGCATTAGGGTTAACAATCCTGGTTCTTCCTCGTTGTTCCTACTGCCTTCATTCTCTACCTCTGTTTCTTCACCATGCCTGATCCTATCACTGAAAGTTCTCCTTCATCTGTTGGTGGCATTCCTGCTCAAACCAATATTGGTGTAGCAGGGTCATTTGAAACACCAGTGGTTGCTGCTAGTCACCCGTTTTACCTTCACCCCTCTGATTCACCTGGAATGACTCTAGTCAGCACCATATTTGATGGGAAAGGATATGGTGGTTGGCGTCGGGAAATCCTTATTGCCTTGTCAGCCAAGAACAAGATTGGATTCATTGATGGAACTATCCTTAGATCCACCATATCACCTGAATCTTTAAACTCTTGGTCTAGGTGTAACGACATAGTGATTTCTTAGTTTTTGAACTCCCTTTCCAAAGAAATAGCAGAAAGTGTTTTATACTCAAGGACTGCTTGAGAAATCTGGGAAGAGCTTGAGAAGAGATTTGGGCAAAGCAATGGACCTCAGCTCTATCACCTTCAGAAACAAATCAGTGAGTTAGGACAGGAAAACTTAGACATTGCCACTTACTACACCAAGTTGAAAAGGCTCTGGGATAAGCTTGACAGTCTAGATGTTTCACAAACCTGCACTTGCCATTACACTTGCGAAGGGAAGGTAAAAACTTTGAAATCTCAACAGGATGCTAGACTAATCCAGTTCCTTATGGGACTGAATGAGTCTTATGCAGGACCTAGGAGCAACTTGCTCATGCTAGTTCCTTTACCTTTTGTTAACTATGCTTATTCCCTTCTTATTAGCTATGAGAAGCAGTGGGAAGTTTAGATTTCTAATCATCCAGGTGCAGGGGCTTTATATGTTTCTAAACAAGGATATGAGGTTAATAGACCTTTTCCGAAGAAGAGGGGTTTACCAGATGGAAAGAAAAACACTTCTTCTTTGATTTACACTTACTGTAAGAAACAAAATCATACTATTGATAATTGTTATAGGTTGATAGGGTTTCCTACTGACTTTAAGTTTACAAAGTCTAAGAAATTTATCCAAGGAGCTAAGAGTAATGTTGTTTGTGCTAAAGACAGTAGAATTCAAGCAGGGGATAGACCTATGATTCAGGATAAGTTTCATAGCCTCTATCAACTACTCCAAAATGTGAGGGTTGGTACAGAAGGTGAACAAACTCCAATGGACACTGTTGCTGCCAACTGTGTTGGTATATCACATCCTCCTTTTTCTAAATCTCCTAAATCTTTTATCAGTGTTTCTTTGAACTCTATTTCATGGATTTTGGATTATGGTGCTTCGGAGCAATGACTTCTGATATTAACCTTCTTTCCAATATCACAATGTTTCCTAAACCAGTCTATGTTAATTTACCTAACTCTACTAGAGCTTTAGTTCTTCAGTCAGGTTCAGTACATCTTTTGCCTAGCCTCACCCTAAAAAATGTCATGTTTGTTCCTTATTTCAATTACAATCTCCTATCAGTTTATAGGTTGTGTTTTCAATTCAACTCTAGTCTCATTTTTTCTGTTTTTGGTGCTATTTTGCAGGGCCCTTCAATGAAGAGGCCACTGGTTCTTGGTAAAGTCAATAGAGGCCTCTATCTTTTGGAATCTAGCAAGTCAAGTCATCTCAAGACTCCTGCTGCAATTTCTAGTTTAGGAAATTTTCCCTCTACTTCAGTTTGTAATCAAAGTGCACATGCACAAGTTTCCAATTCTGTTTTGTTTTTAGGTTTTTCTACTGTTAATGTAAACATTTGGCACACTAGACTTGGGCACATGCCATTTTCTAATATGAAGAATATTTGTTTCATTCTTGTTCCCTCTACTTTATCTCCTTGTGATGTTTGCTCTAAAGCCAGACAATCCAAATTACCTTTCCCCACTAGTACCATTTCATCTAAGAATATTTTTTATCTTATTCATGTTGACACTTGGGGACCTTATAAAACACATACTCATGATGGTTTTAAGTATTTTCTCACCATTGTAGACGATTATAGCAGGGGAACCTGGACTTTTCTACTCAGTACTAAGTCAAATGCTTTCAATGCTTTGAAAAAATTTCTATCTATGATTGAGACCCAATTCCACACCAAAGTCAAGATTCTTAGAAGTGACAATGCCCTCGAACAGGGAAGCAGTGACGAAGCAACTAAATTTCTTGCTTCAAAATGAATTATACATCAAACATTTTGTGTTTACTCTCCACAACAAAATGGTGTTATGGAAAGGAAACACAGACATCTTCTTGATACCTGCAAATCACTTCTTTTTCAGTCACATCTTCCAATCAAATTTTGGGGGCAATGTTTATTCACTGCTACTTATTTGATTAATAGATACCCTTCACGAATCCTAAACATGAAAACTCCTTATGAACTTCTTTTTGGATACCCTCCTAATTATTCTGGTTTGAGGACTTTTGGTTGCCTCTGTTATTCATCTACCATACCTATTCATAGAACCAAATTGGATCCTCGATCAATCAAATGTGATTTTTTGGGTAATTTGTTTGGGAAAAAGGGATATAAACTTCTTGATCTCATTACAAACAAGATTTTTATTTCAAGAGATGTCATTTTCCATGAATCCATTTTTTCTTTTTATCAATTTCCTACTGTACCAACAACTGTTCCTATCTTTTCTGGTATTCCTATTCAATCATATGAACCAGATATCACCTCTATTCCTGCGTCTGTTTTTCCTTCCCCTCATTCTCTCCTTCAGGATCCATCAGTTCCCCTATCTGATTCTCCGCCCATTATTCCTTCTCCTTCTACTGTTTTTATTCCAACCTCGATACTCTCTCTGTCAGGAAGTTCACTAGGTTACATCATCCACCAAGGTATTTGGATGAATACATCTGCAACTCTGTTGTTCTCACTGACCTCACTCAGAGTTGTTTTACTTCTCTTATCTCTCCTACTGTCCTTTCTTTTTCTAACCTTTCTTCTTCTAATCAGTCTTTATTAAATTCTATTTCTTATATTTCTGAACCAACTAGTTATTCTCAAGTCAGCTTGCACCAGGTTAGCAGGAAGCAATGGATATGGAGTTTCAAGACTTACAGTCCAACAACACTTGGGATGTGGTACAATTACCCAAAGGCAAGAAAGCCTTACCTTGCAAGTAGGTTTATAAAATTAAATATAAACAAGATGAAACTGTTGAGCGTTTCAAGGCAAGATTGGTTGTTTGGGGAGATATACACATGGAGGGGATTGATTTTACAGAGACATACTCCCCCGTTGTCAAAATGACAACAATCAGATGTTTACTAGCTGTTGCAGTTAAAAGGAATTGGGATATTTCGTAGTTAGATGTCAATAATGCCTTCCTGTATGGTGATTTGCAAGAAGAGGTTTATATGAAATTCCTCATTGGTATGACTGCCCCTACACCCCTTCATGTTTGTAAATTGAAGAAGTCTTTGTATGGCCTTCGTTAAATTTCTAAACAATGGTATGCTCGTCTAATCGGTGCTCTCAATTTCAAAGGTTATTCACATTCACTCAACGATTACTCTTTATTTTTCAAGAAATCAGAAGGTCGCATTTCTGTTTTGGCTGTCTACGTTGATGATATATTACTTACGGGGATGATCTATCCGAGATTGATTCACTCAAGTTGTTCCTTGATTCCCAATTCAAAATTAAAGATTTAGGTTCTGTTCATTATTTCTTAGGCATAGAGATTATCTGATAACCTAAAGGTATTATCTTATGTCAGCAAAAGTTCACTTTGGATTTACTTCATGAGTTTGGTTGCACGGATTTGAATCCTGTTTCGTTCCCCCTTGATCCAACTTCTAAGTTGCGAATGGATGAAGGTGATCTTCTCCCGAATCCAACTCTCTACAAAATGTTGTTGGGCAAGCTTAATTTTCTTACTTACACTCGGCCTGATCTTTCCTTTGTTGGCCAACATTTAAGTCAGTTCATGCAAAGCCCTCGCAAACCACATCTTGATGCTGCTTTTCGATGTCTCCTATATCTTCTCCTCGATCCCGATTTGGGTATTTTTCTTTCTTCATCCTCCTCATTTGATCTGGTAGCCTTTTGTGATTCTGATTGGGGTCGTTGCCCAAATTCTCGTCGCTCTATCAGTGGGTACTTTATCACTCTCAGTGGTTCTCCGGTCTCTTGGAAATCCAAGTAACAATCTTTGGTGTCTTTTTATTCCGCTGAAGCTGAGGACCGATCAATGCGCAGAGTCGTTTCTGAGATCACTTGGTTGGTCCATCTTTTCGATGATTTCTCTGTTTTTTCTCCTCTTCCAGTTCCCCTTCTCTCAGACAGCCAAGTTGCTATTCACATAGCTAAGAACCCGGTATTCCACGAACGAACCAAATATGTGGACTTGGATTGTCATTTCATTCATCAGCAATACCTTGCCGGACTGATTTCTCTGAGCTATGTTCCTTCGATTTCGCAACTAGCCGATGTTTTTACCAAACCCTTATCAGGACCTGTTCATCGATCTCTCTTGGGAAAGTTGGGCATCGTCTCACCTCCCTCCAACTTGAGGGGGGGTGTTGGTATCTTTATTCCCTTATTCTCTCCTTCAGCTAAAAAACAAACGAAACATTAATGTTACCAAAGTGTTCTTTACCAAGGTCAAAGAGAAAATAAAGAACAGATATATATCTCCAATTCATCACCGTTGATTTAGTTGCTTCTCGTGAGGAAATCTCAGCCCCCTGATTTGGCTTGTCAATTATTACTCAATTTCAACAGCTGTCAAGTTTTCCCATTTGGATATTTTCCAGAAGATTGCCTACGTGTAAATAATTTTATTTTACATTATTCTTTTGTTTTCTTGTATGGTACATAGTTTGTAGGATAGTTATTTTTGCATTCATCAGATGCGTACAAGTGTACAGATGGGATTCAACTTTGTATTCATTCTTTACGTTTAAATAGCCTTGTACAGCCACAAAGGAATATACAGAAAATTCCAATTATCTTCTTTATCTCTATTTTTCCAACAAATTGTTCCATAAATCAGATCATTTAATGAAGGGGATTGTGAGAAGTAGCTGTCTAGGTATTCGTTTCAAAAAGCTACTCTCTTCTATTTCCATTACTTCATATTTTTATTGATCGACTCTTTTATTGAAAGATTTATCTTCTAAGTTAATTCAATGACAAATATTATGTGTGAAGTTGTTTGTATCTAAAATACAAAATAAACATATAAGTATCTCTTTTAACCCTACAAATTATTTTATAGGATGTGCTATCACAAAATCACAATCCACATGGAATGAACATCCATTTTCAATTAATGATATGGAACTCTTAATGATCATTAAGTTCCAATGTCTAATCTATGGGAAGAATTAAAAAAAGAGATTTTTTTATCACATTAATAAATGCAAAATAAATACAATTTGCCACATTTAATGAAAATCATTGAATTCAGAGGAATAATTCAGCTAGATAACTTAATGTAATAAAATCCCTACATTTTTTAATTCATATAATCATGAATGTATCATTTTTTATTTTATAACTTTTATCATTACATATAACTCATTTAATACTATATCCTTTAGGTTTATTTTCATCACAAGGATTCAACTTGTAATACTCAAAAATCTTCAATTTTTGTCAAGAAGATCTAAATATAAACTTTTACAATCTTATTTACCAATTGTCTTTACCCCTTGATCTTCATATACACCGCCTATGAAGATAGATATTATGCCAAAGCATATTTTGTAGCGCCGTGTCCTCCTTTCGAAGCTTTGTGAATTAGTTTTAGGGCAGCATCTGGATTTATATTTTTTAAATAGTTCTCCTGAAAAAAATAATTAAATTAAACACACATCTATAAATTAAAACGAATTAAGCAGTCGAATACAAACGGAAACAAAATAAAATGTAACACACATCAGTGAAATTTTCGCTCTCTTCATTTTTTTTTATTAAAGATAGATTTTCGGATTCAAAAAAGTTTATATTCAAAATGAATTTTTCGGTGTTTGGCAGTAATAGTGAATTGAAGAGTTTGAAACCCTTTTAAGTAGTGACAAATTGTGACTTTTCGTTTCGTGTAGTGATGTACTATTTTGCGGGCAGATTACACTGTGTAACAATGAATGGAAATGAATGGTACTGACAGTGTATTGGAAGTTGTTCCAAAAATCAGATCATTTAATGAAGCGGATTGTGTAATTGTCTAGGCATTCGTTCCAAAAGCTACTACTTGAGAGTAGCCTCATTGTCTCCTCTTTTCATTACTTCATCCATTTTTATAATGAAAGATTTATCTTCTAAGCTAATTTAATGACAAAAAAATGCTTGCAATAATATAGTTCGAACAATATATTATGTGTGAAGTTTTAGTTTATTATATTAGTATATTTTAGATTTTATGTTATTTTTATATATCATATAAAGAGTTGTTTGAATCTAATTTTCAAATTATAAAATCAACATATAAGTATAGTTTGTAACAACTCCATAATCAACATGCAATGAACATCCATTTTCAAATAATTGATAATCATTGTGTTCCAATATTTAAGCTATGGGTAGAATAAATAAATGCATTTTGAATGACATTAATAAATGCATAATAAATACATTTTGACACGTTTTAATGAACATCAATGAGTTCAAAGGTTAAATTGGGGTTGATAGCTTAGAGAATGTAATAAATACCCTACATTTATCAACGGAAAATCATGAATGTATCATTGTTCATTTAATAAATGAAATAATAAATTCATCTATAAAGAAAAATTAAAAAAAAAAAAAACTAAAACGTGGCGACGACCTAACCTAGATTCGAACTCGTGACATATAGACTAATCGTATAAGCTTTAACTATTCGCGATGCAATAGCATTCGTTCATATTGACGAAAGCAAATATATTTACTCTCTTTCACATCACTAGGGAATTTAAAATGAGATGTTATCAATAAATTAGGTATAATCAATACTATAATTAGCAAAATAAATAGATAAACGGTTGACTTGTACCATAACGAATTGTATTACCAAATTATAATCACATGCAATTGAAATGTATTTGTGAAGGAGCATTACTCATATAATACTCATATTGACTATACGTGTAAGCTTGAACTATTCGTGCTTCAATAACATTCGTTCATATTCACGAAACGAAATGTATGTACTCTCTTTCACATCAGTTGTTTAATTAATATCACTATTAAATTTGGTGTAATCAATAATATAATTAGCAAAATAAATAGATCAACAAGTTTTGTGAAAACTGCCCAAATGTAAACTTCTACAATCTTATTTACAAATAAAATATGAAATTAAAAATTATTTACATCCTAAAAGCCTCAAAAAATAGTTTTTAAAAAAATTACAAAAAGCTCAATAAAGTATGAAATTAAATAAAAATTTCTTGGGCAGTGTGAAATAAATAATAATTACAACTTGGACTTTTCAAAGTGGTTTAAGTTTTAAATAGTTATGGTTTTAAAAGTATTAAAAGTGGTTTTACCTTTGAGGGTAATTTAGGTACACTAATTAAATAAATTTACCCAAACGCCATTAACTTTTCACCAAAATTACGAAAATACCTGTAATGACCCGGACCCGAAAGGTCATTTTTGTTAATTTTGAATAGTCATTTAACTATAGTTAATTAATTTGCGGGTGATTTGTTTATTGTTAAAAATTATGGGCCAAGCCTGAAATATTAAAATAGGTTAGTAGGAAATTATTATTGTTAATACATAGTTAATTTAGGGGAAAAAAAAAGAAAAGAGGAGGAGCAGAAAACTAACCTGCGTGCGGCGTGAGCACGGATCAACAGAGGGCAAACTGCTTCACGTAAGGAAAATTCAACTGATGCTTTCAAATTCTGCCTGCATTAATTGCTTTGCCATCCTTTCATTAATTGTTGCACCTATATATAAATATATAATAATATTATATATCTATTTGGTTATATATAGAACGATAATTAGTGGTTGCCATTTTGGCTCTTAAAATCTAAACAAAAAATCTATTTACGGGTTGTAAATTTTGATAATTCTAGAATAAGTTGTGATTGGGTACTGATTAATAATTATGGGATAATGTTTGGAATACGGATGACTGGTGGTTTCGGTTAGCGACTTAAGCTATGGGTTCGTCACTAATTTTAGGGTTCTTTTAGCTCATAAATCAAGTTTTAATAATATTGGTATTTTATTGTAGATTTGAGTGATGTCTTTGGGTTTAGATTAGATCAATAGTAATATGAATGTTGTTAGTTTTGGAAGCTTATTGTGATTATTTATTTGAATAGATTGTATTTATTTGGAAGTCCAACGAAAGAGAAAGGCTCAAGTCACGGAGTGATTGTTCGACTATTTGAGGCAAGTGGATTTCTAAACCCTTGTTAAGTGTATGGAATTCATGTATATCCTTGTAATATGTGTTTAGGGTAATGAGGCTTGGTGATGGGTTGACTTATCCACATTGATTAATTCTAATGATGAGAAAGGGATAATAAAAGGCAATGTGATCAATTGTTTGTGTGA
>JAJOOF010009199.1:0-27036 GCA_029582545.1 Solanum lignicaule | reverse complement strand
TTAAAAAATTGTATGCATTCATTGGAAGATAAGAAAGCTCTCAAGTCGACATTCTTCATTTACAACAACACTTCAGTCTTAAAACAAGTTGGTGTCGGCTATATGAATCATCACTGACCATGTTACTCCATATAAACTCATCTCGACCATAGTAAAACTAAGAAGACGTAGAAGTTATAGTGACTTAATTTCGATTGAGCTAAATCTAATTGTTTTGACCCCTTTTAGGTGTTTGGGTTGATAACCAAACCTCTTGTAAGGTTCTTGTTGCCTTCATCACAAGGTTTCAACAACCTGATCTCTTCGGAACAATCGTTTGCACGCCCACTTCTCACTAACGGGCAAGAAGTCGAAGTTGAGATGGGAAATGTTGATCCCTTTCGACCAGCCAGTTTGAGCATTCTACTGAAGGAACCTTCGCACACTATTCATAACCATTGGAGAAGGTTCGATGATGCTTTTATGCGACCCCTATTTGGAGGCAGGGGATTCGTGCCCGATGCACCTGAGTTGTCAAAGGGAGGATGTGATCAATATTGACAGTGTAAAAGCAGCAGAGTTTCTTCAATTTGCTGTTAAACTTACTGACTTCAGTGTAAAGTTCTTTAACGATGATTAAGGGCGGAGCTAAGGGGACGAAAGGGGGATTCATCCAAGTCCTCTTGGTTTGAAATTTACATTGTATATACAATGTCGAAATTGGTTATTATGTATATCTTTTTACTACTTTATATTTTGAATCTCCCTTGGTGAAAACTCTGGCTCTGTCATTGAGTTCCATGATATTGTAGATAGTCATCCATTGTACTGGACTGGTTTCTTACTTATATGCTTGTATAGTTGTATATAGCATAATATTTGATGTGAAATTATGATTTATGACACGTATCATTGACAAACACAATTTTTACTTTCATTAGCATTTTTATTCTCATGGTATCTTTGTTATTAGTCAAACTAAACACAGAATATAATTTATTTAATACTTTGTAAAAGGTGAATCATTGTGGGCGTTTGGTCTAGTGGTATGATTCTCGCTTTGGGTGCGAGAGGTCCCGAGTTCGATTCTCGGAACGCCCCTAATTTTTTGGTGCCTCAAACTAACTCGTCGCGATGAAATTCGTTTAACTTGTCTTTTACCATAGTTAAATTAAATGATTTTAATTCTCAAATCTTTCTTACTTGCTTTCTTTCACCCTTATTTGTTGAGAATAAGTTACAAAGATACAATAGGCCATAGGGTCACTATACTCAATACTCATTATGAAACTTTTGAGTGAACATTTTGGTAGTATTTTGAAAATAATAAGGAGTTGTTTGGTACCTGGTTTAAAGGTGAATTATACATGTATTAAATTATGTGTAAGTAATATCACGTTTGATAGTTGATCAGAAGGTAAATTATTCTTGTATAAAATTAATATGGTGTTTGATTTGTAATGGAGATTTGTATAATTAATATATGTATAAATTATGACGGAATTTATGTATTATTTTATACATGATAGAGGGTAGAGTAACTTATATATGATAAACCCTTTGGGGTGGCCTGGTGGTTTGGGCTTTGAGACTTCCATTTTGGAGGTCTCAAGTTCGAAACCCCTTGCCAGTTGCCGCGAAAGCTAAGAGTTTGCCTTTGGGGTAACTTATTTCCTATATATCTACCATTCGTCTACCAAACGACCTCTGTATGCATAACTAATTCATACATTATTATATAAAATAATACATAAATTCCCTTATAATTATTCCATGCATTATTATAACTATGGCTTCAATTTCTCTTTTTTTTTCTTTTTCTTTTGTAGTTCTTCAACCGCACTGTTACAACAATATGTATAATGTAGTTTAAAATGAGGTCTAATGTTGAGGATCACTGACAAGGCATAAAACGTATTAGTCACATGCGATTTATGAACAAAACTTTAACATTTTAAAGATATACTGTACAACAGGCGACGTAGAATATTAGGTTTTGTATTCCAATATATAATATTATACTTAGGTAAATTCATATTATTTTATTCCTCCCAGTCCCTAATTACTTGTTCATTTTTCCTTTTTTTAGTTGTCGCTAATTACTTGTCCATTTTTACAAATCAAGAATGGACAATTTTTTTTTACCTATTATACCCTCAATTAATTATTTTGAAAAATGTAGAACTTCTTGAAAATCTTAAGTTTTCAATTCATCCACTTCATAATTAATAGGATGGTAAACTCACTATATCAATTATTGTATTCTTAATAGGCGTGCCAATTCAAAAGTAGACAAGTAATTAAGGATAGAGGGAGTACTAGATTACGTATAATTTTTCTTGATATATATATATATATATAATTCATACCAAACACGCCCCTTATACATATTTAATCGATTTCTTAATATGTGTTTTGAAGATATAATGAAGTAAGAATATGCACCCTCTATAGGTGCAAATAGAAGGAAAAGTAATAAGCACACCGAGTGTGAACTCATAAATAGAATTTGGGATAGGTGGGGCCGTGGAGGTGTGCACAACCCTTACCCCTACATTAAGGAAGATAGAGATGTTGTTTCTAATAAATCCGACTCGGAAAAAACACTTGTTAAATGAAATTTCTTTGAAAATGTGAGGAAACATCACTTGAAGATATATATATAATGTATTTCATTACAACTTTTTTATATTGTGCAAGTTTGAAACCCCTTGTTGTGAAAGCTAAGAGTTTGCCTTTTGGATGCTAGCAAGGGTAACTTATTTCCTATCTATCTACCATTCTTCTATCAAATGACCCCTGTATGCATAACTAATTCATACATTATCATATAAAATAATACATAGATTCCTTTATAATTATTCCATGCATTATTATAACTATGGCTTCAATTCCTTTTTTTCATTTTGTTTCTTTCCTTTTTCTTTTGTAGTTCTTCAACCGCATTGTTACAACAACATGTCTAATGTAGTTCAAAATGAGATCCGGAAAAAATAAAAATGTACACATATTTTATCTTTACCTCATAGATGGAGAGATTGTTTAACTTCACTTATAATCCAAGGTAAAGAGGCCACCTAGAAGGAACTGACGACCAAATTATCTTTAAAGTGCAAATCTCACAACTTTATCCTATCTGAGTTTTTTTGGTGGAATTATTTATCAGATGTTTGATCATGTTTTATTGTGCAATTTGAAAACAAAAAGTTTTATTTTCAAAGTAAAAATGATAAGAGTATTATTTTTATAACAGTAGAGAATATATGCTACTTCCTAGTTCCATTAACGCTATAAAACGGGAGAACAAAAAAATGCATTGGGGATCATTGACAAGGCATAAAACGCATTAGTCACCTGCGATTTATGAACAAAATTTGAAAATTATAAAGATATACCGTCCAACAGGAAACATAGAATATTAGGTTATGTATTCCAATGTATAATATTATACTTAGGTAAATTCATATTATTTTACTCCCCTGTCCCTAATTACTTGTCCACTTTTCCGTTTTTTTAGTTGTCCCTAATTACTTATCCATTTTGACAAATCAAGAAAGGACAATCTTTTTACCTATTATACCCTCAATTAATTACTTTGAAAAATGTAGAACTTCTTGAAAATCTTAACTTTTTAATTCATCCACTTCATAATTAATTGAGGTAAAATGATAAACTCACTATATCGATTATTGTATTCTTAATAAGTGTGTCAATTCAAAAGTAGACAAGTAATTAGGGACAGAGGGAGTACTAGATTACGCATAATTTTTCTTGATATTATATATATAAAATTCATACCAAACACACCCCTTAATCGATTTCTTAATATATGTTTTGATGATATAATGAAGTAAGAAACTAAGAATATGCACCCTCTATAGGTGCAAATATAAGGATAAGTAATAAGCACACCGAGTGTGAACTCATAAATGGAATTTGGAATAGGTGAGGTGTACACAATCCTTACCCCTCCCTACGTGAAGGAAGATAAAGATGTTTTTTCTGATAAGATCCCCGACTCGAAAAAAACACTTGTTAAATGAAATTTCTTTGAAAATGTGAGGAAACATCGCTTGAAGATAGAATGTATTTCATTACCATTTTTTATATTGTACAACTTGCTACTATAGTCAAACTAAATACATTATTATTATATATATATAAATTATCTACAATTGAAGAGCAAATGTGGGCGTTTGGTCTAGTGGTATGATTCTCGCTTTGGGTGCGAGAGGTCCCGAGTTCGATTCTCGGAACGCCCCTAATGTCATCAATTTTGTTGGTGCGGCAAATTAACTCGTCACGACGAAATCCGTTAAAATTTGATTTGTCAGAAAGTATTTTAATTAGTTTAATGTACTTGATTGATGTATATTTTTATCTCATTATTTTCCTCAAAATAACATAATTTGATATAAATATCGACTATGAATAAGTTTTCACTTGATTTGCATGATAGTGTTCGATAAAAGGTTGAAGGAATTCATTGAAAGGAAAAATACTTTGAAAATGAACCTATTCCCCTGAAATAATCACGAATTCTTGACAATATGGAACTAGAACTACATGTTCTTCCTTATTATTTTGATTTAAGGCTAAAGAATTTCGTAATGCTACCTATTTTTGCCCTCACTTTGTTGAATCGATCGTTGTTCTTATTTTCACCACATATGTATTGTTATATCATCACTCATTACTATTTAATCATGAAAAAAATTATTTGAGATGAATAAAAAAAATTTTCGATTCACATCATAATGTTTGATAAAAGAATACGAAAAGCTCTACTGAAAAGAAAATTTACTTCGAAGAGGAATTTGATCTCATGCAATAACAAAAAAATCTTGATAATGTTGAGCTGGAACATGTTCTCATGAATAGTTATATCTCTTTTCAATATTCACTTTTCCTTTATCTTTGTATCAAAAATTGTATTTCAATTTTCCATTCTATGCGTAGGTTAACGAACGTAAAAAGTTAGTCAAAAAAGAAGGCAACAAATAACTAAAAACACCACTCACTTAAAGTTGAATTTTAAAATTTTCAAGTATTTGAAAAACAACAAAAATGTGTTTTCAATCCAAGTTACTCACAAAAATTTAAAAACAACTCAAATTTTCAAATATCTATTTTCACTTTGAAAATATATATTTTTTTAAATTTCACAATGAAATATGGTCAAAGGCCTACATAAGCTACTATTGTATAGTGCATCCGGTGAGTGGCCTTTAAAGATCATTACTTGTGTGTCTAAACTTAAACATGTTGGGCGTTTGGTCTAGTGGTATGATTCTCGCTTTGGGTGCGAGAGGTCCCGAGTTCGATTCTCGGAACGCCCCAAATATTGCTTTTGTTGTCATTTTCCATTAACTTTTATGGGAACGCAATCAAAAAAAATTTGATCGGAATTTCTTTATATATTTTAAGTATAACTTATTGTGATTTATGATGTTTTTAATAATAATTTTTACATATATAAATTTTATTTTTCACGAAAAACTTAAAGCTTGTTACCCTAACAAGTCTTGTGAAATAACTCCGATTAAAAAAAAAAAAGATGTTAAGAGACGGAATAAGCGAGATTAGATCTTCCCTCGTCAAACCAATAAAAAAAAAGGTTGCCTTTTTGCGGTACTCCTTTTTTTCAATTATCGCAATTCACAATCAAAGTTTAAAAAGTTTAAATTTCAAAATTAACTAATACGCTCCATATTATTTTTTTCATGCCTTAATTTTTAATCAAATTTATTACATGTATATATATATAGTAAAATAAAAAAATTATGTACTATTTCCCTCCAAAAAGTTGCCGCTTTACTTTTTGCCTTCTCCATTTCTCCTCGAAAAAAACCCATTTCGCCATTAACAAAAACTCACAGTTCTACAGTCTAGACTGTATCGGCGATTCCATAATCCTCAAGTGGAATCCATATCAATGATTCCAACTGGTTTTCTGTAATCGCATTTTATTCAGGTGATTAATTCTCGCTTCTATTTAACTATATATATCGCGAAACTGTCAATTACCGCCCTTTAATTTCTTCAATGGATTGTGTTTTTCATTAGGCATGATTTTGTTGTTGTTGTTGTTGTTGATGATGATGATCGTGAACAGAGACGGAGAATTAGGATTTGGAATTTATGAGTTCTAAAATTATAGGATAGTGATAACTGATATCGGGTATTAGTAAGTGAGTAAGTTCTAAGTTTAATTTTGTATATATTTAGTAATTATATAATATGATTACAGGTTTTGAACTAAAACTATTAGGTTACGCTGAACCTGTACGTTAGGCTTCTAGCTCTGCCTCTAAATTCATGATGAAGATAAATGTCACCTGGTGAAATAGTTAAGAGTTTTAAGATGATCGAATGTGTATATGTTTGTGTGTTTGGTATTTCTGTTGTTTATTTTGTAGGAGAGGTTAATAAAATTAGATTTTGGTTGAGGTTGATCGAAACATATTGCTCCTTCAATGTACAATTTTGTTTGTGTGTTTGCTATTTTTGTTGATTTTATAGGAAAAATTAACAAAATTAGATTTTGGTTGAGGTTGATCAAACACATTACTCCTTGAATGAACATTGTATTGTTTTGGGCATACAATGATTATTTAGAAATATGTGGATTCGAGATTATTAATTGATTGTGACACATTTGCTTCTGATTATCCTGATGTTGTTGATGACGATCGTGAATTCATGATGAAGATAAATGTCTCCTAGTAAAACAGTTGAAATTTCAATATGATTGTATATGTTTGTGTATTTGCTATTTCTGTGGTTGATTTTACAGGAAAATTATCAAAAATAGATTTTGGTTGAGGTTGATCAAAACACATTGCTCCTTGAATGAACATTTTTCTTTGTGTATGTGTTATTTTTGTTGTTGATTTTGCAGGAAGAAATAGCAAAATTAGATTTTGGTTGAGGTTGATTGAAACACATTGTTCATTGAATGTACATTTTTGTTTGTGTGTTTGCTATTTTTGTTGTTGATTTTGCAGGATGAGATAATAAAATTAGATTGAGGTTGAGGTTGATCAAACACATTGCTGCTTGAATGAACTTCTAATTTTTTTCGGGGGGATACCATGATTATTCAATAATATGGGGATTCAAGATTATTCATTGCTTGTGATGGATTTGTCTTCTGATTATCCTGGTGTTGTTACTGCTGATGATCATGTTGGAAATAAAGTCTCCTAGTAAAATAGTTGAAATTTCAACTTGATAGTATGTGATATGTTTGTGTATTTACTAATTCTGCTGTTGATTTTGCAGGAAAAGTTAACAAAGTTAGATTTTGGTTGAGGTTGGTCAAAGACATTGCTCCTTGAATGATAGGCTAGGGATTTCAAATGGGTTGGCAATGAGCTGTTAAGGTATTAATTCTCTCTAGATTATTAATTTAACTGCAAATTACGAAGTCTGTGAATAAGGTTAAGGTGAGGAATTATGGATATATTCCTCAAATCTCTGTCTTTGCTTGTTCTCACAGCCCACTCACTCCCTATAAAAAAACAAGTAGATTCAGCTAGTGTATGCTAATTAAAGAAGCAACGACAAACTCAATCTCAATTTTTTTATTGTTGCAGTTGGTTATATGAGTTCTATACATTTAACATGCAATCTGCTTGATTTAGGTCATTTCATCTGAGAAAACTGTACATGGTTTTGTGATGAGAGAGCAAAATGGAATGCAATGATTAGTGAGTATATAGCCTACTCCAACTTGCTTGGTGTTGATGGGTAGTTGTTGTTGTTTTTGTATTTTGTTATCAGAGAGCAAGCTAAAAACGAACAGAATCAGAGTAGAATGGAAGCTGAGAATGCATATGCACTTCCCTTTTATGATACTTTCAACATTGAGAGTCCTTCAATTGGAATGGACAACCTTGATTTTCCTACAATGAGCTTGGATGTCCTTGATTGTGCTGAAAATGAGGTCTCTCATAACGCAAATGAATGTGAGGAAGAGGTTGTCCTTGACAGTGATGATGAAAGAATGCATGGTACTGAAGTGGCAAGTGTCTCAAAGTTGAGATCCTCTGATGAGACAAGGTATAAACAGCAGCTGGATAAGTGGAAACTCTCACCGGTTTCTAAACAAACCTATGTGGGTAAGCATTTGTTTTACAAGCATGACCTTTCACTCAATATCATTCTTATAATCATCAAACTGATGATATATGATTTTATGCTCATTTACCCATTTGTAATCCTACTGAAGCTCTGTATCTAAAAACTTTCTAGCTCAAAGTACTCCTGAATGCACTAGCTAAATACTCTAGAAGCTGTAACATTTTGAAGGAGGATGACTTGTTGTATAGATTTATGTGCATCAGTGCCATTGGAAATATTGTTTTTGGGCTGTGTAAATTGCGAATGGACTTATATTTTATTGTTGAATAGGACACTCTCTGATTTATCATTCCTCACCTATGACTGAATACCATCTTATTCTCACAATTATGGAAGATAACCATTTGTGTTTTTAGATCAAAAGCAAGAAGTGTATAGAAACTAGGAAGCCTTTATGACAGAAGCTAATAAACTAATGACTTGTCAGTGATATACGGCATAGTTCAATTTTCAGCTTGACTTGAGTAAAAATATCTGAAGTGTAGGCGTTGAAGTTGATCAATAGCTATCAACATAATCATGACTTAACCATTTCTACATCTATTGGGAAAAGCCCTCTTAGTCCGAATCTTTATAGCTTCCTTGATCTTCATAGCATCTTTCAATGTGCATTTCATGAATTCTTTTCAATTGTGTATCTCCTACTTTAATTGCACCTTGAATCTTGTCTATATTTTTATTAGGATGTCTACGGAGGTCAAAGAATCTATTTAAGTTTTTGGATTCATCCAGAAGCACCACAGATTTTGAGAAAACTGATCAACAGAAACAGTATTCTGAGATTAATGGCAGACTATCTCTACAAATAGATAAGAGCAGTGTTAATACAAAACCAAGAGTTGAAGAGGATTGGTGTCAGGCTGCTGAATTAACCAAGGATGAAACCTACAAGGGAAATGTGGAAACGGAAGGCTCAACTGTTTATGGTGTGAATGGAGATAAAGATTTTCCACTTCATTCTTGTAAAATAGAACTCCCCAAGTTAAACAAAACTGAATCTCAAGTATCTGGAGAGCTGTCAGAAGCTAATGCTCTGGACTTCGTTGACCACTACCTATCAGTTTACAATGAAGATGCACTCAATGAAGTCAAAGATAGAGGAGTGAATAAGATTGTATCACCTCCATTTTTCAGCCGTGTGGGACCGCAAAAATTGGCAAGCAGAATGAATGTTCAAAATGCA
The DNA here is from genome assembly GCA_029582545.1 of Solanum lignicaule. Lineage (NCBI taxonomy): Eukaryota > Viridiplantae > Streptophyta > Magnoliopsida > Solanales > Solanaceae > Solanum > Solanum lignicaule. Next base: position 17,729 of record JAJOOF010009199.1, on the reverse strand, counting down.
GTAAAAAACTCCGGAGTTTTTGACTGGCCTGAGAGGCAAAGTGATAGTGAAAATGGTTCTTTTTCAAGACACCGAAAGATATTGACCTATCACAGAAAGAATTACGGACTGAAGAAACAAAAAGTATCTTGTATCCAATCCAGTAAGGAGCCAATGGAAAGTATGACAGATTTAAGTAAGGCGGAACCAAAGTTTCTCCCGGAAGCTCACATGAATGTTGAGTCCAGCTTCCTGAGGAAGTCAGATGAGCAATTTGATATGGGGACATTTGAGCAACAAGTTGATTATGACGGAAATCGATCAGATGGATTAGACACTTACGATGTTGGCCTTGATACTCAACTGGCTGCTGAAGCTATGGAAACTCTACTACACGCCCCTCCTTTGAAAAGTGATGTGCTTTGGGACCCTCCTGTTCCAAAAACCAGCCTACTTAAAGAAGGGGAATATCCTGAGATCGCTATCTCAAGAGCGTTTAACATCGATGATAGTTCACCAGAACCTACTTTATGTAGCTCAGCTGAAGTAGAGGTGTCTTCTGTTGTTCATAGAACTAGGCATCAAGTTTCTTTAAATTTGAGGAGCTTGGAGAACCCAACAATCAATTCCATCACAGAGTCTAATTTTCCAAAGAGAAGAAGGAAGCAACATGAGCTTGGAGAGTTAAATGACAATTTGTTCAAAGTGGCTGCTGTAAGAGGGAAAAATTCCAAATCAAGTACTAACACATCAAGGAAAGCTAGAAAAGTTTGCATGAATAATCGAGGAGAAATTTGCCAAAGTGTAGCAACCACATTGAGTCAAGTGAAATTGGAAAATTGGGTCTCTAAGGGTAAAAGGACACATAAAGGGGTGCGACGGCTTTCAAATGGATCAAGCAATCTCTATCCTCTACTGATTCCTGCTGATCAGGGAAATGACTTTAAGTTTCCAGTTTTGAATCATAAAGCAGAGAGAAAATGCCAACCCGTGGAATTTAAAAGACAGAATCAGTCTTTAGAAAAGACCCAGTCAGGACTCTTGTCAATTCAAACCGCAAGTAAACCTTATTCCTCAATTTGTAAATATTCAGTCACAAGTCAGAAGATGATACCCATGGACTTCAAAAGAGTTGAATCTACTGAGTCTGCCAAATTAAATGAAATGGCCTCTATATCCACTAATCTTTTGACAAAAGAAATGAAATCTGGCGTATTTTCAAATGGAATCTCAGATCCATCATACTGTCTTAATGATCACAAGAAAGGCAAGCAACACATGAGAAGTCTCTCCAGATCGCCCCTTTCTCAAGAGCTTATTAGATTAGGCTATGCAGAGCAATTACCTGATTTTTTGCCTAGAGGTTCACGACGACGAAAAGGTGCAGGTGACATTTGTGTCTTGTTCAGCCAGGGCTTGGATAGCAAATTAATCAAGCAGCAGAAAAAGGTACTGTTCCCCATTATCTGAGATATCTTCGACCTTAAATTGAACAAGTGTTGGACAGTGATTTACGGTTTTCCTAATTTCCCTTAAATGCAGGTTTTGGCAAGACTCAGATATATCTCCACGTCAAATTGTTCTGATGCCACACACTTCGTCACTGACAGCTTTGTTAGAACAAAGAATATGCTAGAAGCCATTGCCTGTGGAAAACCGATTGTAACACATTTGTGGCTTGAGAGCTGTGGAAGAGCAAGCTGTTTAGTTGATGAGAAAAGTTATATCTTAAGAGATGCCAAAAAGGAAAAGGAACTCGGTTTTAGTATGCCTGCTTCACTTGCTCATGCTAGAAAGCATCCCCTTCTAGAGGTATGTGTGTATACTTGTGTAACCATTTGATCTAAAAGCTTAAGTTGCTTGAGAGAGTACACTTTTAGTTACTTATAGAGGAATATTCAGCCTATCATAAAGTTCATTTTTTTGTCTGAATTAACAGGGTCGAAGCGTCATTATTACTCCAAATGCAAAACCTAATAGAGATACCCTTCTAACCTTGGTCAATGCAGTGCGTGGTGAGGTATACAACCATGGCATTGATTTGACTTTTTTTTACGCTGTTTTAGTTTCAACTCTTGACGTGTGACTGATGTGCATGGCGAAAAAATCAACCAAGTTTGTAAATTGCTGTTTTAAATGTATTATTAAAAATATTTAATAACAAATTTCTTTCAGTTAAGGATCTTTCTTTTCCTTTTTGATCTTATCAGGTGGTGGACGAATCTAATAGTAAAATCACTGGTGATGATCTATTAATTCTTTCCTGCGAAGAAGATTACAAAGCATGCATTCCATATCTGGAAAGGGGTATGATTTCATTTCTTTCTTTTTGCCCTTCTGGCAATTGCTTTCTTGTGACTAATGGCAACAAGTATCACTGTTGTAGGAACTCTTGTTTATAGTTCGGAGCTCTTGCTTAATGGGATTGTTATCCAGAAACTGGAGTACAATAGGTATGTATTTCTAAAAGAAAACGACATTGTCCATCTGTTCTCTCTTTAATGTCAAAATTACCAGTGTTTGGTGTTCTTCAATTATGGGCAGCAAATAAATATTTTGCATAACCAGGTGATTTTGCTAAATCCTATTCATTTGTGACTAAAATTTGGCCCTTTTAACATATGTGCATGAAATGCAACTTGCTTTATGTTTGTTAAGTGGCTGAAATGTCTGAATTCTTAGTGTTGAGCAAGTGATCATGTCATGAAATTTTTGTGAAAATTTGCACAAATATGATACTTCGTGGCTGATGTTTAAGTAATCTTTGCAAAAATGGCCCCAGTGCTACAACACAAGCATGTCCTACAATTTGATAAGACCTATGAACAATTTAACAAAATAGGAGAATGAAGATTGTACTAAAGTTATGACGCCCTTATCCTACAATCTGATAAGAAGTGTGATCTTTATTTCGGGCATGAAATGATCCTATTTCTGCAAACCACCCTACTTTTGTTTTCTATTGGAAGTGATTCTGAACTTTCTAATTTGCACTAGCAACACCAATGCAAAAGATTGTTATATCTCTAAATTTGGAATCAAGAAATTTTAAACTAAGCCACCCGCTTAATTTTAGCATGTACCAACCTATAGTTAAAGTGATTGTACATTTGGACGCTATTGTTCTAGGATCATTTTGAGTCATCTGCTTTTTATTTGGCTTTTTGTACCATCTATATGAGAATGCCTAACTAGCTGACTAACATTAATGTTGTTTCAAGTACAGGCATCATCTTTTCACAAAGTTTCATGACGAAAACTTTAAAGAATGAAAATTTGTCCAGCTTTTTCACGAAGAAAGCTTCGTGCCCAACTGCTTGTGTATCGATTAAAAAATGTTACTAGTCGAAGTAACAGATGATGATATCCTTGTGTTACCAGATACTCGAAGTTTTAGCTGGACAGAGGTATTGTATCATATTGGTATAGTAACTAAGTTTTCATAGTTTGTCCAGAAAAGGTTGTCTGTTATCTATTCCCATGTAAATTCACTTGGTTTGCTAATTTTTGAACAAATGTAAATTCTCAATGTTCTTTTCTGTTTTGGATTTGTTTAGAAAACAACTACGGAAATATTTTACAAAGGAAAATGACCCAACTCAAAACATCTCAGAATAAAGAAGATATACACTAAAACCTCACTAAATTAATATAGGTGGATCATAAAATATTATTATTTTATAGAGATATTATTTAATCAATAATTAATGTTTATTAATTTAAAGAGTGTTTCGATACTACAAAATTCGTTCGGGATGAAATCTCAGAGATTTTAAATGAACCCACTTGTGAAAAAATCATTCATGAATTTGATGTCATGATTAATGATCTCAGTTATTGCAATAAAATGGATGTTAATAACCCGTTGGATGGGTAAAAATGATACATGTTTAGGGGTTCAAAACTTAAAAAAAATTGTGGATACCATTGAAAAAATAATGTTGATGATAAAGTTGAAAATGATACAATAGTAAGGAAACACTTATATTAGAACTCTTTATAATTTTATGGTGCAGATTTAAAAGACAACACCAAAATCTTTGGATGCAATAAGAAAGGTTATTAATGAGCTTCAACTATATTTAAATTTTAACAAAAAACAGAACACAATAGAATTATATTTGACTAAATTGTCTTAGATATATTTGTACTTTTAAGGAATTATTAATTTATCATATTAATGAGACTATATATTTATATAGGGGTCTTCTGAAAATATATTATTTTATTATCTTATCGAAATGAGTTTTTTCCATTGGCCAAGTTGGGACCGAATTCTTAGAGAGGTTATGAGTAGTAATTTAGTAAGGTCTTACTGTACTCTCATTTGTAGAATTGGATAAAAAAACAATTTAAGTTATTTTTACTTTATGGTGTAAATAATTTGTAACACTATCAATGCATTTTAACTTTCTATAGAAGGTTGCTTCATCTTTCTAAAACATTTGTGTAGAGAATACATATATTTATCTTTTAAATAATTAATTAGTGTATCATAGAACATATACTTTTATAAAAACAAGAAAATTAGCCCAATTAAGCTCTACTTATGTTATTTTTCATGTCTTTTTATAAGGTAGTGTGACTAATAGTAAAAAAAAAAATGTTGGAATTAAAACTAATTAAATATATAAACGTGTCATTCTTTAAAATTAATCTTAAAAGAAAAAAAAAACAAGATACATCAATCGAAATGAAAGTAGTACATAATAGTACTACACAATTTATTTATTTTCTTAAAAAAAGACATTTTAAACTACATATTAGTCTAACAAATCCCACAATAAAAATCATCCTAATTTTTATTTTTTTAACCAGTATATAAACATTGATTATATCCCAAGTATACACTGATAACAACTACAAACTATTATAGCTGAGTGATCAGTATTAAAATTAGAAATTTTTTCGAAGGCCGTTTAAAACTTAAGTATATATCTCTAAATAGTTATTTTTAATCTATATATGTAGTATTCGATAAAGGATGTTCAAGTGATTACCTTGGTATTACCCAGTGAGTGTATGAATTTTTTTAGCTGGCTGACTAAAAATGTTAAAATCCTTAAAGCCCATGGATGTTCAAAATTCAGAAGCCCAATTGATTATGGGCCCGGCCTGCTCCATCTTTCTCTCTCTTATTCCTCAACAAAGTCGATTGGAACAACAATCAGACTCTCTCGGTTACATACTAGCTCCTCTCCTCCTCCTTCTCCGGCGATCTTCTCCGGCGATCTCTGAATTTAAGCGTGTAAGGTCATGAGTTTTCTCTAACTTAAATTTCCAATTTTTATACATAAAACAAAACCTAATTCGCTTTTGGATGGATTGATATTAGTATATTACTAATAATTTGGGATTTAAGTTAAATTCTCTTTGTATTTGCTCCAATTGCATTAGTTAAGTGTATATTCCGGATTTTGATTTCTCATTCAGAATTTGCTTCTCCTGTGAATGAAAGTGTCAATTCCGGATTTTGATTTGTATTCAGATTTTGCTTCTCCTGTGATAAAAGAACCTGAATTGAATAGCTTATTGGGCAGAGTTACCTGTGGCATGTGGGAGGTGTTTGGTATCTGTGAATTAGTTTGAGGTGCGGGAAAGTTCGCACCAACACCACTGCTATTAAAAAAATTTGAATTGAGTAGCTTGGTATACTGGGTTACCTGATAGGCTGATACCTATTGCTGGTGTGGTGTGAGGTAGAAGGTATGGGAAATATGGCCCGTACACCACAATTATTAAAGAAAAATCTGAATTGAGCTATGTTGCTCCGTCTCTTCAAAAATGTTAAGTTGGATCCTCCAAAATAGTGATCTGACATGGTGTGGCAACATTTTTGAAGAGTCAAAGCAACTTAGGAATTGAGTAGCTTAGTGGATAGAGTTACATGATACATGTTGATGGTGGGAGGTGACAGGTATCCCGTGGAATTAGTTTGAGGTGCGTGATAGCTGGCCACTCCACGGTTATTAAAAAAAAGGAGTCTGAATTGAAGGGAATGGATACATATGATTCGTACATCAGATTTTAATCAGTTCAGGATTGAACTGTCGTTAATTGATGATTTGCTTTCCCTGTGGTGATGACCTTAAACTCCTCAGGACCCTCCTTTGTGCCTTTTGAATTCTGCCAAAGGCATTTGGATTTCTTATTCCTATTCGTAGTTTCCGCTAGATTGGGAGAAATTGATTATTTTTCTGATTTTGACAGGAGGAAATTCCATGGCTCCAAAAAAGAACAAGAAACTGAGCAATACTATGGCTCCAAAAAAGAAAAAGAAACAGAGCAATAACGCTGCTGAATCTAGTTCTAAAAGTACAGTTGCTGAAAAAAAAACTCCCCAAGCACTGAAGGGTAAACGTAAACTTGTAAAAAGGTTCTCTCACATAAACTCTGCACAAACCAAAGAAGCTGAGATTAGTTCACAAATGCAAGCCAGAAACAAACACAAGAAGGCAAAAAATGGCAACAAAGGAAATCACGTTGGTGAAAAAGATGCTAGTAAGTCTGAAAATATTATTAAAGGAAACAATGAACTGGATATGAGTGAAAGATGTGGAGAGATGAGTAAGTATGAAAAAACTCAAAAGAGCCTTGATCTAAATGAAGGACGGGGAGAGGTAAATAAGGATGCAAAAACTTTGAATAGTCTTGGTGGAGTAATTTTCATGTGCAATGCCAGAACGAAAGAAGATTGTTTCAGATATCGTGTGATGGGTGTTTCGGCAAGCAAACAACACTTTGTTATGGGAATCAAACCTGGTCTTAAGCTTTTCCTCTTTGATTTCGATCTTAAGCTCATGTATGGTATCTATGAGGCATCTTCTGCTGGTGGAATGAGACTTCAACCAGCGGCATTCGGTGGGGCGTTCCCTGCTCAGGTCAAATATGCTGTCCTTATTTTATGAATTTCATCTTCTTCCTGTTTGTGAGGTGTTTATATTGATGGTTGGTCATCCAACAGGTACCTTTTAGGATTCACAAGGACTGTATTCCACTACCAGAGAATGTGTTCAAGAAAGCAATTAAAGACAATTATGATGAAAAGACACGCAAGTTTAAGACTGAGCTGACTGTTATGCAGGTACCAAATGACCCCCTAATTAGTAAGTTATTCACTGTTTTCCGAAAATCTGAATTCAATATCTTTGAGCAGGTGGAGAAGTTAACAGAGCTGTTTAGACCTGCACCATGTATGGATCCAACTCTCAAACCAGTACTACAGGATGCTGTGGCTCAGCCAGTTATTCAGCGCTCAGCAGCACCACCTTTATCTGGTTATGAACCTGTCAGGGAGCATGTGTATGGAGCTCAATACGGCAGTAGTAAAGCAGGTCAGAATTTCTCACCACATGATCATGGAAGGCAGCAGTTTGTGGACCATCATGTCATGCCTAGAGAGGTTGCCCATAATCCGCATTTTCTTACTGAGAAAGAATACAGAAGCTATGGTCTTCAACAGGCAAAACATCTGCAGCCCTGCACTTCTGCAGTACATGTGACCCACAAATTGGATCATTATCGATCAGAACAAGGAATACAGCAGCTACTGAGGGCCCCTGCTGGTGTGAGAAGTGATGCAGCTTTTGCACGGAATGAACATGTTTACTCTGATGCTCGTTTTCCAAATGAAAGGGAATACCGTAGTTACAGCCTCAATAGTCTCCATGGGAGACCTGGTACTGTTACTCCTGCTGCAGAAAGTAGTAATACAATGTCTGCAGCTGCCAATCATAGTTTACTAAAAAATGTAAATCCTTACGACGAGGATACCACCTCACTTGTGAACCGGTATCTTTCTCTTCCACGGACAATGATAACACCTGGAGAGTTGCCTTTGACAGGCAGAGAGTCATTTGCTAGTGCTTCCAACTATGTGAGTGACATCAGAGGCCATCCAGGAAGATTGCCTGAAGAAAATGTAAGATATTATGCACCAATTACTCCTTATGCACTATCAGGTTATGGCCACATGTATCAGCATCCTAGAGATGAGCCTGGAAGATCATCGTCAGTCTTACCTCAGTATCCTTTTGCTGGCCCACCTGCATCACATCGCTGAAACTACGCCGCAAAGTATATCCATTCCTGTATGATGTCGATTGTGGCTCCAATGGATTCCAGAATCCAAAAAATTACTCTATTTTATTTCACATTTCCTTCCTGTACATGTTGGAAAATAATCCTGATGGTTTTGCTGGATGCTTCGGCCTCAGTTCTTCAGACAGCTTGATGTTTTTTCATACCTATAGTAAGGTCCTGTTGAAATCTGCAACTATGATGGGCAGTGTTGTGTGCCGATGCTACAGCTGCTTAGTTTGTGAAAGGTCTACCCAGGAAAGTCGAATCCTAACTATGAATCACATTAGCAAGACGGATCTTGGCCTAACTCCAGTAATCTCTCGTTTGTCTGAGACCATCAGATGACACCCCATGTGATAGAGATGCATCTCACGCCCATCGTGGAAGAGGTGCATCTCCATCTAAATGACAATGATGAGCCAAGACATCGATCTTTGGTTCAAGTTTTCCTGTTTTATTTTTTTATTTATCGGTTTCCTATGTACAATATTTTCTGTTTCTACTTAGATTATCTGATGTTTCCGCAAGATAAAGTTGATGCATCCCCAAAGGCAATGTTTGCCTGAACACACAACTGTGATAGTATAACTTTTATAGGAAAGATTGATGCCTCCGTTGTTGAACTGCTCAAGGAGCAGACTAAAAAAAAGCTCATGTTGGTGCTATTCCATTGTAGGTTTTTTTCGTTTATTGCAACTTATTTGTGAATAGTACAGTAGGGTGCTGACTTTTACGATTTTTTTCGACAAAGAAACTACTAGTAATGCTACACCGAGGCAAGAAGTGTATTACACTCGTTATGTCATGTTAGCAGAAAGTGTGTTAAATACTATGACTAACATTGAAAAGAAAGTGTGTTAAATACTATGACTAACATTGAAAAGAAAGTGTGTTAAATACTATGACTAACATTGAAAAGTGTAAGACGCTCAATATGTTATGACAGCTATGCTGAGATTATTTCTCATATTGACTTGTTGTATTCACAATAATATGCATTGCATAAATTTTATGAACAAGTTATTTATTTACAAAAAATACTCTTCATGAATGTGAAAAGTGATGTATAAAAAAAGGTTAAAGAAACAACTATCATTTACCTATTTTATCTCGAAATAATTATCCCAAGATTTACTATACCACCCAAAAGAGAAGGATAACTTATCCAATTACTAATTATTAATTCCGGAATAAATCTCGGACTTGCCAATCAAACAACAAATTAAATGGCATTATAATTTAATTCCAGGACTAATTGATGCTATCCTTCACACCAAACAACCCCTAAGGGGTTGTCTATATGGCTTTAGACTTAAAAATAGTTTCACTGAACTAAATAAATACCATAGAAGCATTTTCTCAAAGGTACAATCAATGTTGCTAGCCAAAACCTTCCTTGAGTAAATGAATTTGTCTCTCTTCCCTGACCAGTTTACCTTACATCTAACCATATCATGGATTTCTAGCACTTAACATCACAACATAGAAAATAAAACACGTTGAAACCAGATTAAGAATAGCTTCAGGACAGTAGCATCTGGATTTTCTGTACATAGACCGGCCTATTGATTAGAGTCGGCAGCTTGAGCGTTGATACTAGAATTATCACCTCCTCCGTTTGTTGGCACAGTGGTACTTCCTTGATACACGGGAGGTGGTGCAAACATTGGAGGGCCGCCAGTAGGAGCAGGCATTCCCATACTTCCTGGAACTGCACTTGGTGGACCGACAGGTCTTTGCATATTATTGACTTGACCAGGCATAGGAGCACCGGGAGGTGCCAACATCTGAGGCATTGGTGGAGGTGCATAACCTGGAACCATTGAAAGACACTCTAGTTTTTAAAGGTCTATTATCCAGATACTATAATTAGGGAAAACTTCTCAAGGCAACATCGACATACAAACTTCCAAAAACTACAGCATGACACGATTTCTCTCTAGCATTCAAACAAGAAGAATACAAAATGGCTTGAGAAACAAATATGTAGATGGTATCATATGCAACTTCAAATTATTATGAGCTAATGGGAGTTCAACTGCATTAGTGAATTCTATGCTTTAAAAGGAAAATGTCAAAACAAAACTAGCTTGCTACATCCTCCCAAAACAATGTGCAGTAGTTGTAGAAAACGAATTATCACATCACGCTCACATAGAGGTGGGCTTTTAAGGTAGGTTGACAGCTTGCAGAAAAATAGTCAAATATCAATTAATCATCCAAAGATGCGGAGGTTTCATATAGACAACCCCCCCCCCCCTCTCCCCTCCCCCCCCCCTCACACACACACACACAAAACTAAATAAGGACTGAAATTTAGTTGATTTATGTATCCCACAATGCATTCCAGAACCTAGGCTATTGGAATGCTCAAAGCTGGATGCGAAAGCATAGTTCCACTAATTTCATTTCTTGACGAACCAATTGGAGTTGCTCAAAACTAGAAATAGTCTCACAGATGAAACTTGTATTCTTTCACCACATATGTCCTTGATTCCCAATCAAAGGAAACATTATGGTGACCTACGGCTTCTATAGATTTTAACAAATCCTCAATGATTTGAACCCTTGAGACTAGACAACCATTGTTTCCTAACAGATCTATTGCCAAACTGTTCTTTTCTTTTCCCTTTATTTGATAAGACCTGTTGCCAAATTGTTTCGATCAATTAATTAGGACTCAATCCTAAGCTAATCAGTATCGGTTATAATCTTCTATATCTATTCCGCGCTACTGAGGGTGCATGCCATTCTAATAATAGTAAACAGATATGTCATTTCAATGATGGGATAAACCTACTTGATCAAAATATGGAGCAGCTGATGGGAATTGAACCTACATCTTCTGAAAAGGAACTCTAATGCCAAGTTCACATAAAAAATTTCCAAACTACATAAACAAGAATGACATTCCATTTTGAATAGCTAATAGCGATACCACAGGGATTTACCCCTTCCTATGGGAGCTTATTTGTTGTAAAATCTTTAAACCTACATATGTACACAAACAGACAATCTAGGAGTCATCCAGAGGAGGGGATGGGATTTGAAGTGTATAGGTTCTAAATTCTAATCTTTTTAAGTTACTGGGTTCTAAATTAATAATTTGTACATATTCAATAACTTTTAAATAAATACAGAGTTTAAACTAAAGCTACTGGGTTCAGTCGAAACCACAGCCAACACTCTCCCCTCCGCCAAGATAATTGGAAATCCTTGCATAGTCGACAATTATCTTCAAAGTTTGGTGGAGGACCTAATATAAAACAACTATCTTCAAGAGGTATATAAAAGAACAAGGTACTCATAAGAGTTCACAATGCTATTGATACCTGGAAGACCGGGCATGGGCCTTGGAAGCACCGGAGGCCGCATACCAGGGACCCATTGGGCACCAGCTGGCATTTGAGGGTTGCCGGGCATCTGCATCTGAGGAATTGGAAGACCAGGCCTTAGCTGAGGAAAAGGAAGGCCAACTGGTCTAAAGGCCCCTAGATGTTCCTTGACTTTTTGATCAATTAGACTTTGATTCAGTTGTGCCTCAAATTGTTGATAATAAGTTCGAACATTTCCCTGAAAGTACAATTTTGTAAGACTTGTTCAAAGTGATAAGCCTAATCTCAGAGGTAATGGAAATAATACCTTGTGTTTGTACCCTGCATTATGCTGCTTTCTAACAGAAGGCTGAAAATAGCAAGACAGTAGCGTTGTCAATTGCAGGTACAGCATAATGGATTCAACACAAAATTATTATTTTTTTCTGAAAAGCTCCAACGAGGAGTCATGGACACAAGAAACCTGCAATCAACTCAAATGTACTTCTACAAAAGTATTACATTTAGGATAAGTTAGTGTATTCTTTAAACCTTTTCCCAAGAAATGTTTTTATTCCATAGTTTGGTTGCTCACAATGTTTTCCTAAGAGAATTTTTTTTTACCAAAAAGGAAAACCTCAACTCTTCTTACCTCAATTCAATTGTTTCAACCAATATGTAAACACTATTATCAACCTTTCAACAAAAACAACTATGAGTGCACTTAAAGCCGGTGTCAGCTATATGGACCATCACTGACCATGTCACACCATTTAAGCTCATTCCAGGCCAATATTATACAAAAATTAAATTAAAAAAATAGGAAGTACTAAAAGTTCTCTATATTTTCTACCGGAACATAATCTGTTATGACTAAAACACACCTAGAAAGTATAGGACTTGAGCAATCCTACTAGCATGACATATTGCCAACTAATAGATATCATCTATATAAGATTTTTTTTCCTTCCATTATGTCCTAATTTCACTAAGCCTACATGGATTCTAAAAGATTGTACGTTTTTCAGACTCTGTTATCTATTGTCAACCTATAATATTGAAAGTTATGCATCCAACAACCAGCAGGAAGTGAGTTGCGATACATGAGGCCTCAGGTTCAAATCCTAGTGAAGACAAAAATACTAGGTGATTTCTTCCATCTGTTCAAGCATTGGTGGACGGAGTTACCTGATACTTGTGTTGTGCTGGTGGGAGATCTCATCCAAACACCAAATGATCTTCAGGTTAAACTTTCTCAAAGAAAATATTTCAAATGAATAAAATCTTACATAGAAGGCATCATAAAGATTAAGTGATTAAAGAACTTGATGTTATGTGTGACCTAATTAAGCTCAATAAAAGCGGCAGTTAGCAAATCAAGTGCACAGGGGGGGACAAACACAACTAAGCCTGGAGCTAGGATTTCAATTTTATGGGTTCTGCAATTTAGAAACAACTATTTAATGATTTTAAACACAAATACATTGTTTCAACAAAAGCTATTGGGTTCGGCCAAACTCATATTAGAGCTTCTAGACCGAGTGCCCAATCCAATATCCAACAACATATACAAAATTCCTAGGTTGAAATCAGAGATTCTTGAAAGATGATTTGAGGGTACTTACAGAATCGTGCGTCAAGTAAGTATCACAGTAGTCACAGTAATACCTGAGGAGGAGAAAGAGGGTGAGAATCAAATAGGGAAAATGGAGGAAATTTTACAAAATATAATCAAATTCATTGGATTAAACATACCGAGGCATTCTGTATACACAAAAGAGTAGAACACCCTGCAAGAAAAAAAAATGAAACTCTTGAAAACCCCAACAACAACAACAACAACAATAAGATACTATCTTACCCCTACCTTGAGAGGTAGAAAGGTTGTTTCCGATAGACCCTCGGCTTAGGGAAAAGCAGTTCAAAAAAGAAAAGACAGAAGTGAAGAAGTCATGACAAAATACTAAAGAAACTATGACAAAGCATTCTAAATAAAGGAGCAGTAACTACAACAAAATAATACAATAACAGAATTACGAGAAACAACATTTATTAACAGGACCAGAAACTACAAGAACAGTACAACAACTAGCTAGTATGGAAGAAAAAGCAAGACAACACACAACAATGTACTAACCTTCTATCCTAATCCGTGCCCACCATAACCTCCTAGTGTGAGCAAAGTTTTTTCTTTTGACTGTAAATATTTCCCTTGGTAATACAAATACGTCCATTTACCCCCCAAAAAAAAAACTACCAAATTTGCAACAGTTACAAACTTAAATCCATCCCGATCATCCGAAATTTTTAATCATACAACTCAGAATGTGTGACTTCAACCCAGGAATTAAGCACCAAAGCACAAATAGCAAATATTACTACATTTTACTCATACTCCATATTTTTCCTCTAAGTTTTTTTTTGGTCAGTGGCTCAACCCTAAAGCTACTAAAGCAATGGCAGGCTTCCAAAGAAACAAAAAACTCCCAAATTCAGTTACGAAAACATACGGAAAGAAACAAATTACAGCAAACTCCTAAACACAAACTCGTACTGATTAAGTTAAGAATTGAATAAAGCTCTTTCAGTTTGAATAAACAACAACTATTAGTTCAGTTTCCATGGCAGACAATCAAATTCTAATCTGCCAAAATTTCAGGTAAATAGAGTATGATTTACAAAGGCGGCTCAACCCTAACCCTAAAGCCACTAAATCAGGGGATTTGGGCACCAAAAATCCCCCCAAATTCAGTTACGAAAACATACCGAAGATGAAACAAATTCCAGCAAAAGGCACGAAGAACCAAAATCACTGAGCTACACTACACATACATAAAAGAAAAGAAATAACCAGATCTGATGAAACAAAATACCTACCTTAGGTAGAATATTAAAAAATTCCGTTCTTTTTTAGTTGTCATGTATGCTATAAGTATTTTATTTTAAAATAGTTGTCAAAAAGAAACGGAGGGAGTACTAATTAAAATTTTCTTAATAGTTTGTTGCTTAATTTCTTAATAATTTCATTATTATTATTGTCAAAAAAATGTCAATCCAGTCCCACCCGGCCCAAGCCTCGCAAGCTAAGAAATTTGAAGGGCTAGGGCGGGTTGGCCCTTCATTTGAAAGGACTTGAAAATGCTCAACCCAATCCAACACTGAAAGGGTCGCGGGTTGGGGCGGGCTAGCCCTTCTTTTTTCCTTTTTTTTCTTTTTCTTTTCAAACTTAATAAAATTCTATGACATCAAAAAAAAATTGAGAAGATTTTCAAATCAAGTATGACAAACAATGATGTTATTTCAATAGTAGCAAAAAATCTAGAGTGATTGACATATATCTAGGATGCTAGATACGTGAGATATATGTATCTAGTGTGATGCATCCCAAATAAGCGAATGAGATAAGAAAGTGACGAGCGAGTTGAAAGGGAGGCAAGGGCGGAATATGTCAATGTATCCTAGATACATGTGCATCCACTTGGATAGAGTGTATCTAAAACAAATTTCATCTAATTTTGAATCCATGAATCCCGAGATACATGTATCTGAACACACCAAAATCTGGTAAGATTTGTACTATTACAACATAGCGTGCATCTAAGTAATTAGTTCATATACAAGTGAAATTTTTGTAAGTTACCTTTAAATAAATAGTTTTGGTCCAAGAGCCGACCCCGATCAAGTCTCAAGGGCCAAGGACTTATATGGATCGGGCATATAAGCCCTAGTTTTAAATGGGCTTGAAAAATGTTATCACAATCCTACCTCAATAACGGGTTGGGTAGGGCCGGCCTCATAGGCTAAGTCCATTTTGATGGCTCTAATTATTATGCACATATTTTTAAAATTTTATTATTGATGCAATTATAATTAAAAATCGTACACAATCAAATTTGTAGTTAGTTTTTATTTCTTAATTGGTCTAATTCACTTCAATTTGAATCAACCATGTTTTAATATTGCTTTGTAAGATTGTCTTCAAATCTTTGAGATGTTTTATTAAACATTTCAAGCTCAAACTAATTAGGTCATCTTTTTCTTAATTTTAATTTTAGGTCATCCATTCTATTGAACTGTCCCTGTCAGGCGTCAACAAATCATCAATTAACTACACTTCAATCTTGAACTAGTTAATATCTAATGTATGAATTCGTTACCATTCCCTTCATTTCAGGCTAATGAATATGAAATACCATGATGAAAACCACAAAAAAAACTATAACAAATCGAAAATGACACTTAACTAATGCAACTAGAGTAAATACAAAGAGAATTTAACTTAAATTCCAAATTTGTAGTAATATATACAAATAAATTCCATTGACAAAACAAATTAGGACTTTTTTCTCGCCAAATCTAGGAGTAAAATAAGGAACTTACAAACTTGAATTCAGAGATCACCTTAGAAAATAGATCGTCGGAGAAAGAGAAAGGAGCGGTTTGAATTCAGAGATCACCCTAGAAAATAGATCGTCGGAGAAAGAGAAAGGAGCGGAGCTAAAATCCAGAGAGAAGCTAATTTTTCTGTTTAATTTGAGCCCTTAAAAGAGCTTAAGTTCAATTTGCGGACAGGTTATGAATATTCAAATTTGTCCACAAAATGACAAAAATACCTCTTTGATTTCCGTCAAATATTTAACAAACTTCAATTATTAAATTCAATAAGACTATGAAAAATGATTTAATCTTGTGACATACATATTTCTTGAATCCCTTTTGTCACTGGATTAGAATTTTTTTCACACGTCAAGGAAATTACTTAGATCAGATAAAGAATTTCCTTAGATTCAATAAGACTATAAAAATGATTTAATCTTGTGACATAAGTAATTCCTAAATACATTTTGTCACTTGATTAGAATTTTTCACATATCAAGAGGATTACTCATGTTAAATAAAAAATTTCATTGATTCTGAGATTTATACGATATAGGAAAAAAAAAATATACACTTCGATGCAATTAAAGTATATTGTAGCGTGCATTTCATATATACTAACTATATGTGCTTTAGAATCACTAAAATTGAGAGGAAAGTAAATGATGTTTGCTTCATTGACGTGTGAGACCTAGAAAGAAATTAAATCATTTTATTGATGTTCTTATGACTTTTAACAATATTATGAAGAGATGGACTAGTGTTCGACTAGTGTATGTTACTTTAGTTTACATATAAAGGTTATGATAATATGATTTATAAATGATCTTAAGAGATTATTTATATATATATATATATATATATATATATATATATAAAGTGAATACTTTTGATAGACCATAGAGAATAACATAAATATTCAATTGTCTAGTGGTACAAGAAATATTTTCGCCATAAAAAAATGTGATGCAACAGATAGCTTTATTCCTCTCTTAATTAAAATCTCGATTTCGAATCTTGATATTAAAAAACTTGATTTCGAATCTTGATAGTAAAAAAATATTAAAAATACTTCTATCGAATGGAATTTGTGTATCATGTATCTAAATTAATTGAACTCAAACAAATATCAAGAAAAAAAAAACTACAAAGGTGAAAATATTGTTTAAAATATATGTAGACAAAAGACAAAACTATAAAGAGAGGATTATTTCTTGTTCATGTTCATTGTACATAGCTTTGCGGCCTAGCTTTGTCCACAAGAACAAGCAACTTTCTTTTACTCTTTTTTTCTTGGAAGGTTAGATACATTCAACCAAAATGCCAAAGCTATTTCTTTACTACTTCTTTTCTCTCCCACAAACAATAAATTTATTATATTTAGTGAGTCAAACAAATTTAAAAAAAATTAAGACAATAATAATATATTCAGTATAATATTATAAATGGGGTCTGAGAAAGATGGATTGTATTCATATTTTATCTTTAACTAAAAAAGGTAGAAAAATTGTTAAAAGAAGAACCTCGATTCAGTGAAGAAAGACAATTAATAAAGAAAAATAGTGTGATAATCAAATTTACAATAAATTTAATTTAATTTTAATAATACGATATCAAACATGAAATAAAAAGATAATAAATATTCATCCCCTGATCCCCATATATATATATATATATATATATATGCCAAACGAATCTACTTCTTTTTATTTATATGTTAGTTTGTTTGTTTTATAGTATGAAAGAAAAAGAGAATGGAAGTGGAAGAATAACGTTAGACAATATATGGTTGCTTCCACTTTTCATCTTTTTGTTTTTATTTTTTCTTTCATAGTGTGAAAGGAAAATATTGGAAGAATATAACTTTATAAAAATTAATGCGGTGGATTATAATTTTTGGCCTATAGCAAGTGATTAAAGATTTTTTTTTTAATAGATTATGATTTTCGAACGGTTGAATCAACAACTTTATAACCC